>JAGFPH010006828.1:57746-71301 GCA_018207615.1 Philaenus spumarius
TTCAACACACAAAGCATTGCGTGCTTCGCACCCCAACCCCGCGGTGGGGTCCACCATATTGCTTTGATCCGGGTACTTCTATTTTATTTTACGATTTGATCGGTTTTTGGGGAACCAACCGAGCTATTAGGTCGCGTAAAAAAACAAAATGTGCAGAATAACATCCCACATTTATATTTGTAGAAAAAACTCAAAACAAATTCAATCTCGTTGTAACAATATAAAAAAAAATAGTTACTTCCTGTCAAAAAACGTGCTTCCGATTGTTGGATTTTTTCGGCTAACGAACTCGTCCGAGCGACGTAGACAAACAACATGTGTACCAAATTTGAACCAAATCGGACTTAAAATGCGGCCGCTAGAGTGCGAACACATATATACATATATATATATATATATATATACAGGGTTAGTTAAAAGTCAGACACCCCCTTAACTCTCCACCGAACATTGATAGAAAATCCAAACCCGGGGGTTGTTTATAGGTCATAAAAGCACACTTCCCCATGCATAGGGCAACGTTGCCCCCAACTCAAAATCGGAATTTTTGGGGGCTACTCAATATTTTTAAATGGGAAGTATGGTCATGTGATACCTCATTTTAAAGGTCTATTTAAGACTAGGAAAATGACATAAAGAAAATAATTCGACCACGCAGCTGGACCGCTGACGTGAGTTGAGCAAATTTCCAAAATTAAGTTTATATGCCTATGTTTTAGGGTTTCAACCAACAATTTGGGAAATAGGTCTACTCACGAAGGCGTTGAACAGCTGTCTGTGTGTACGCAATTTATTAGTAGAATTTGTTTGCGAATAGTGGCCTCGCAAGTTTGCACCACTTGGCTTCGAACCGGGTACTTTTATGGTATTATACGTTTTGGTCGATTTTGGGGTAACCAAGCGAGCTATAAGGTCGCGTAAAAAAACAAAATGTGCAGAATAACATCCTACATTTATATTTGTGGAAAAAACTCTAAAACAATTTCATTCTCGTATTAAAAATCTCAAAAAATAGGTACTTCCGGTCAAAAAACGTACTTCCGGTTGTTGGATTTTCTGGCTAACGAACTCGTCCGAGCGACGTAGACAACCAACATGTGTACCAAATTTGAACCAAATCGGACTTAAAATGCGGCCGCTAGAGTGCGAATACATGTATCAATATATTTGATTTTTAATGACACCCCAAAATGTGTTCTGCGGACCATGATTGGTGCTCATTTGCTACTCGCGACCTCGGGTCTTACCATAAGGGCCACTGCAATAGCTCATTTTTCCTATGGAAATTCGCTAATAAAATTGGCAACGCTAACGTTTTTACATTAAGTGTTTGACGACAAAAGTTTTACTTGGAGAAGTCAAACGTATTCAAGTCGCACTTGACGTGCGCCACGTATTCCCACTTAAACCTTCATCTTTCACTCAGTCATGGGAATTCAATTATTCTAAAGTCGGTCTTAACTTAGTTCACTGTCAACCATTGCAAACTCTGTAAACAGTTACTTTAGAGTGGTTAATCTGTCTTTAGAGGGACAATTCATTTATAGTTTACTCGTAATAGGTATTGCACTATCTTTGCTTTTATTTTGTTGGAAAGTAAAAGTTTAATAAGTATAAACCGAATAAAGAAGACGTGGGAACAACGTAATACTCAAGTGAATCGAACGCCAGTGACCTGCGAAACTGTGTTGGAGGTCAAACAAACATAGCTTCGCTCACAAATATGAATAAATGAATGAAGGAAATATAGGGTAACTATTTAGAATTCATTGCCCCAAAAATGTATAGCGAGTTTCGTCCTAATACATTTAAGTTTTCCAATTTAGGCTTACATACAAGATGAGCCAGTAAACGCAAAACCCACGATTTTAACAGTTTGTTAGAGGTGAATTTCACGTTTATATATTTTGTTCTCTCCTATATATAACTTAAGAGTAATATATGCCAATTTTAAGGTATCTAATTTTATGGCCCGTATCCGGTTTCTAGAACATTTTAGAACGTTCCGGAACAAGAAGTACGTTAGATGGTCAAAAACCGTCGGGAAAGTCCTACTGTGGGCAACAATCTACAATATTGTAGAACATTCTCCAACACTGTAGAACATCCTACAACATTCTACAACATTTTAGAACATTGTAAAACATTGTAGAACATGTTGCAACATTCTAAAATATTTTAGAACATTCTCCAACTTTGTAAAACATCCTACAACATTCTACAACATTTTAGAACATTCTCCAACTTTGTAGAACATTATCCAACTATGTAGAATATTTTACAACATAGAACATTGTACAACATTGTAGAACAGCCTACAACATTCTACAATATTTTAGAACATTCTCCAACTTTGTAAAACATCCTACAATATTCTAAAACATTTTAGAACATTCTCCAACTTTGTAGAACATTATCCAACTTTTTAGAATAATCTACAACATTGTATAACATTGTAGAACATTATCCAACTTTGTAGAATAACCTACAATATTTTAGAACATTCTCCAACAACTTTGTAAAACATTCTACAACATTCTACAACATTTTAGGACATTATCCAACTTTGTAGAATATTCTACAACATTGTAGAACATTGTACAACATTATAGAACAACCTACAACATTCTACAATATTTTAGAACATTCTCCAACTTAAAACAACCTACAACATTTTAGAACATTCTCAAACTTTGTAGAACATTAACCAACTTTGTAGAATATTCTACAACATTGTAGAACAACCTACAACATGCTACAATATTTTATAACATTCTCCAACTTTGTAAAACATCCTACTGCATTCTACAACATTGTAGAACATTCTCCAACTTTGTAGAAAATTCTAGAACATTCTACGGCATTGTAGAACATTCTAAAACATTCTCCAACATTGTAGAACATTCTCCAACATTGTATAACATCCTGAAACATTATACAACTTTGTAGAACATTCTACAGCATTCTCCAATATTGTAAAACATTCTCCAACTTTGTAGAAATTTCTACAACATTGTAGACCATTATCCAACTTCGTAGAACATCCAAGAACACTGTGGTCAGTCTCGGCCACTTCGGCACTCGATTTCCAGCTTTAGTTAGCCTAGTGCTGATCTTCAGCAAAATAACTAATAAAACATAATTAACTATCTATTTAAAAAATGTATTGGTGGCTTATCCCAGGACAAAGTGCTTTTATCAATTTAAAAACCATTGATTTCGCTCGATTATATCAGCTGACTGTTTGTATAAAGGAAACTGACATTTTATTTGAGCCTATAACAAACGCATTGGAGATTACAATTGAAGACCTTTTTACAAATTTGTTTGTAAGGAAGAGTATAATCAATTGGCGCATCATAATATAATTGGCAGTGGAATAATTGATTGATGAAATATCTCGGCAAAAATAAAAACAATTCAGTGTAATTTTGGAAAGTAGAAAAGGCGCTTTGAAGTAATAGTTATTTCTTCGCTAGTACCTAAAGTATGGTGCGAGACTGTGGTTTTATGTTCTAGGCAACTCCAAAAAGCCGAAAAATGGACACGTTGGAAGAGTTTGAGATTAAGGTTGAAAAATTGAAATTTAATTTACACCCTATGTTTGATTACATGATCGAATTCAGCACCATCGAACGTAGGAACGAGGAGGTTGTACGTAGTACAGATAAGACAGGCCTACCTGCCCTTCAACCTTAGTGAGCTCTTAGTAAGGGTCGTGTTACCGGACGCGTCGGTAACAGTTTTTAAATGTTTTAAATATTAATTGTTGTGTTATGTGTGCGTGTGTATGTGTTGTTACAACGAAGTTCATGTGAACGGATTCACCTTCATGGATCTGAAGATGACCTGGATGCAAGGTCGAAACTAGTAATCCATCTTCAAAAATAAAAGGAACTGACAAAAAGACTGTAAGATACGTAACCTAAATTATTGTTAAAAAAAGTCAGTTGATCATTGAACCAGCTGACTTTTCAAGCAAGGACTACAGAATAAAGAGTCATTTTACGGGCGTACATCAGTTTATAATTTAGTATGGCGCAGCCCCAAAGGGGGCGCGGTTAAAAAATGTATAAATTGAATATTACAAAATAAATTAAATATAAGTGATATTTTAAAATCACTGAAATCAAATTTTCAAACCTTTGTCAAACATTAGAAACATATATAACAATTTACAGTACAGTAACAGTGTTAACCAAGTACAGAGTACATAACATATTATAAGGTTACCAGGTATGTCAAAGTTAAACGTCTATTATTGGAAACACACTTGTTGCATTGCTATCCCGTTATATGATCCACTTCTTAAAAGTCATTTAGAAGATGAAAATACTAAAGTAAAGTACCTCAGCCCAAAAATTCAAAACGAACTCATAGATTTAGCTTCTAAACAAGTTCTAAGAAACACAATATCAGAGATTCAAAATGCATCGTTTTTTTCATTGATTCTAGACACAACACAAGATATTTCCAGAATTTATCAACTGTCGATAGTTACAAGGCATGTTGTCTACTAACCAGATACAGAACAACTGAACATCACTGAATCCTTTTTAGGTTTTTTGCCCGTTGCAGATCAATCAGCCAAAAGATTGGAGGAAAATGTTATTGCGTTTTTAGATAAGCATAAAATATCACTGACAAAGTGCAGAGGTCAGGAATATGACAGTGCGTCTGTTATGAGTGGTACCTATTCAGGGCTGCGAACGATAATAAAATCTAAGTCACCGAGTGCTGAATACATTCATTGCGCTAGTCATAATCTAAACTTAGTTCTAAATGACAGTGTGGAATCTATAACAGACATTTCAGTATTTTATGATGTAGTGACAAAGTGTACGTGTTTTTTACGCAAAGTCTACCTCAGTTTTTTTTTTTTTTTGAAAATATTTAGAACAGAACAAAATGATGACGGCATTGTACGCACAACTTTGAAAAAACTATGTCCTTCAAGATGGTCGTCGAGATATGATGCCTTGTTATCACTAAACGTGAATTTCACTATAGTGATGAAATGTTTGACTAAAATTATTCTGACGTCTTCTAAAAGAAGTGAAATAGTCGAAGCAACTGGACTGAGAAAGAATATGTCATCTTTTAACTTTGTGTTGATGCTTGTTTTCCAAAACAAAATTTTGGAGAAGATTCAGATAACATCAAAATCTCTACAAAGACTCAACATTAGTTTGGATGATGCAAGTGGCCTTCTCAAAAAAAAGCTTGGATGGTATAAGCGCAATGAGAGGAGAGTTTGCTGAAATTGTGCACGAAGCTCAGGCGCTAGCAGCAACGGAACATTGAAACTTCTCTACCAGACCAAAGCCAAAGAAGAGTAAAAACCTTTTTTGATGAACTCTCTTCTCACTTTCAGTTCAAAGACCCCCTGCACAGTTTTCAAGTCAATGTATTTTTCAAAGCTCTTGACATTATAATTGTACAAATAAGTCAAAGATTTCATAGCATGTTTACTCTTGCAGAAACTTTTTACTTTTTGAAACCAGATAAGCTTATTCAGTTTTCTGACCAAGAACTTACTGCTGCTGCAACAAAATATTGTAATAAGTATGAAACTGATGTTAGCTACTCTTTAGTGAATGAAATAGTTTGCTTCCGAAATCTAATTAAGGGAGATATTCAAAACAAAAATATAAACAACATTAAGGATTTAGAACATTATTTGCTAATTGAAAATAAATTGATTGCTTGCAGTGTCCCTAATGTGTGTACAGCTTTTCTAATATTTTTAACTTTACCTTTAACTGTGGCCACAAGTGAAAGGTATTTTTCAAAACTTAAACTAATAAAAAACTATTTAAGAAACTCGATGTCTCAGACTAGACTTTCTGGTCTTAGTATTTTGAGCATTGAACATGAAGAAGCTTGCAGATTAAATTTGGACCAATTAGTAAAAACATTTTTGGAAGTTAAAAGCCGACGAGGCTGGACTTAGATTTAGATGACCAAACTTATGAAACTTGTAATAAAATTGTATTGATTTTATATTAATTAAACAGTTTTTTTAAATCAAAATTGTTTTCTGAGTCAATTTTTATTTCAATAGAATACACTCGTTAAATTTGTAATTTGCATAACTTATTTTCTCACGGGCAGTAAAATTTTAAGACGGGGGGGGGGGGAGCATATTGTAGTTTCTGCCTTGGGGCGCATAAATATTAGTTACGCCACTGAGTATGATAAAACTTCTTTTAAATATATAGATGAGTTGGGAAGTATACCGAGGTCACAGATCACAAACACATATAAACCAGGAAATGCATCTACCGTTCTGCTGATTTGAAGCGGTCGGTAGAAACAGTTCCGGTAGCACATGTACACCGTTAGGTAAAGAATGATGAAGTATACTGCGGGGAATTGAGGATGAGGATATCTATCGTTATTGTGCCCACAGGAGTCACTCTGCAAGACGTTTTACAAATTAGAATAAAGTCCTGCGGGAATAAACTGTGGAATAACTAATACGGGATTTTGGATAGTGGTGCAGTTCCAGTTCAGCTGCGTTAGGGAATCTATGCTATTATTAGTTTGTCGCGAGTGCGGCAGATACCTTTACCACCTTTTCTATACATATAATAAAATCGTGTTTGGAACGCACTAACTGAGAACGGCTGAACGGGTTTGAGCCATCAGAGGCAGCATTTCTTCGGGAAGGTTTAAGGAAAATGCGCATTCGAAAAAAGTTCATTCGTTTAAAAGTTGTGTCGTCATTAGCGACCAAAGACGACTACTTTATGCACGTTTCTGTATTACTTTGGTGTTCATTAGATTCAGCTCGCCGAAGTCTTTCAAATGACAGTTCTGTAGGTTGCATAGTTATAACACAAAAGTGTTCGTTTTTTAAACTTTTTGGTTTACCGAATTTAAACGGCTGTACTTTTTCAACGGTAGGTTTTGGAAAAAATCTGACACAATTTAGCGATTGATTATTTAATTTTCGATAACTTTTATGCTATACATTTTTCTCCGACGCTATCTACGAGGTCAAAAATGCAAAATGCGTTTGATAGTTTTGCTTTAAGGTAATTATGGGCGACGCTTTTGAACCGTTTGCCGGAAAAAGTAGCGTGCGTAAGTTTACAGTTTTTACTCAAAGTATTTTTGCCCATTTTTTCAAGGAGACAAAGTCGTGTGTACAGCTACTGTATATATAATAATAATAATAATAATAGATAGAGAATAACAGTAACTCTCGGTCTATATTGTTGATAGTGGTCGTGCTATATGGCTTGCACGCAAACACTATGCTGAAGTCAGAGTTTATATAGTTAAAGGAGGCTCAGGCTAGCTTGAGGGTAAATTTTCAAGCCTTAATCAACTTCAAATTAAATTCTTTTAGTGACCTTGATCTGAAGCGGACCCCAGACCTCGCAAAGTGGTCTCAAACTTTAGTTTGCCTTTAATAAGCTAGCAGTAAGTTCGGGCCGACAGAGAAACTGTAAGCTTTAAATAAACTTCAAATTATATGCAATCGTTTCGCCGCCTCATTCTAAAGAACCGTCTCCACCGCCAACCATCCTGACAATGTCTACAGGCTTGCAAGAGAGCCGAAGGCAATGCGTTAAGATGATAACCCTACAACCAGGGACCAACAGTAGTAACCGACACCGAGGATCCCGTCACACGAGTCCATTTCCGATCAAAATGACGTCACAAATTAATTGTATTTGACATTTTGTATTTATAAAATCGTCTTAAAATGTACGGTGAAATGTCCTTTATGCTTTGTATAAAATATCGTAATATCGTGCCGTCTATCGTAACTTTGTTAACAAAAAGAGTAAATACATTTTGTGCAGCAATTTTAGTAAGGGTCACCCAAAAATATGTGAGAAAGCCGGATTATGTAAATGTGTGTTTGATTATTTTATACTACACCTCTATTGTTTACCTGAAAAACGATAAAACATCTCCAACAATTGACTTTTCACCGTCCATGTTTTTATCTACATCATTATTACTCGTAAATATTGCAGCACTTCAACCCTTAAGGCGAAAGATTACGACCCCGGACTGAAGTTGGGGGATGTAAGCGTCATTAGACGAAAGGATAATTGGAATTTTATTTCACCCCTTCTCCTAACGTCACAACCCTTAGCCTCGTTATTCGTTTTGTAGCCGACAACGGAGGTCAAATGTTTCCGTCGTAATTTATAAGAAAGCGGACATTTTTGTGTAAGCGTTCGCGAGATTCGTTAGCGATGGTTTGTAGTAGGTCATTATGATTTGTCAAGTGATTTGTCTAAGTGTTCCGTAATTACTTTTGGATTGTTTTTGTAAGGATCTGTTGAAATATTCAAAATTAAAAGTGCTTTATTATATCGTGATGCAAGCAAATTCCGGTAAATTAATTCACGGAAAATAAAATGTAACTCAAACGTTACTAGAAAACGAGTAGGCCGAGATCCTGAGAATAAAAATGCATATGGTTTGAAAAATGTAAAATCCCACATTAGTTTCCGTTTTGGCAGTAACGCAAACGGGATCATATTTTGTTAAGTTAACTATTTACGAGACATTCGAAGTTAACGAGCTCCGGTTGCAGTTTGTGGAGTTCTGTTGTTGCTCAGATGGAGGAAGATCTATTACGGTTCAAATTGAGTGGTAAGGGACAGCTTTGCAGAGTGCTACTGGAGAGTGTATGATTTCGTAGAAATATATTTTTTGTTATTTTTTCTAATTAATTGTGACAGGTACCTTCCACCGTAAATATGAATAGTGAAAACCTTAGAGAGTAATTCGGAATCTAAGTTGATAGTGGTCGTGCTAAAAATGGGTGTGCTGAAGTCAGAGTTCAGATAGTTAAAGTGGGGACTGTTTGAGGCTAAATGTTCAAAGCTAAGTCCGCATAAGGTGGACTCGCATGCATGTACCTTCATCTAGTTCAGTTGCAAGTTCGGACCAGAAGAGGAATTGATTGTTTTGCTATAATAAATGCTTCGATGGTATCATTATACAATCGATTCGTCGCCTTATGTTGAAGAACCTTCACCACTACAACCTGCCCTGACAAAGAGTGGAAGCTATTACGAAAATGGAAGGGCACATCGTTAAGGAGACATAGCGAGATCCCGTCACATAATGTCATTTAATATATGTTTTTTCATGTTTTATAAAATAATTTTAAAATTATTGCTGGTCTTCTGCATTCATAGAGGAGTCTGAAGTTTGTGGTTGCTTTTAGTTTTATTATTAGAATTAAAGGTCATTTAAAGTTGATCGTTTGTTTTTCCTTTGCCGTTGACTTTCACATATTGTGTTCATGGTTTAGTGTAGAATTATCTTCTCATATTGTTTGTAATTTATCTGTATATATAAAAGCGAAATACTCCCTCATCACGATTTCTCAAAAACTACCGAACGGATTGAAATGAAATTTGGTATGTAGCTTCCTCTAGGGCCATAAGTGTTCACTAAAAAAGGGTTTTAAAAAATTGGAAATTTTAGGGGAGTTTGGGGAATAAAAATTACTAAATCACAATTTCTCCAAAATTGCCGAACAGATTGGAATGAAATTTTTTATGTAGCTTCCTCTAGGGCCATAGACGCTCGCTAAGAAAGGATTTCAAAAAGTTCGAAATTTTAGGGGGAGTTTGGGGGGATCAAAGTTATTAAATCACGATTTCTTCAAAACTACCGAACGGATTGGAATGACATTTGGTATGTAACTTCCTCTAAGGCCATAGGTGCTCACTAAGAAAGGGTATGAAAAATTTCAAAATTTTAGGAGGGGTTTGGGGGGATCAAAGTTACTAAAATCATAATTTCAGATCTTTTATTATTATGACAATAGTGATTTTATTATTTACGATCTATATATATATATATAAGCCAAATACCACTCACTGACTGAACACTTAAAAAGAATACAATTACGTTAAAAGACTGAAAATACCAACCACCACGGGCAACGCCGTACGGGTCAGCTAGTACCTTATATGTACAGCCTAAGTCTGGTTTGTTTATGTTTTCCGTTGTACGATACTTTGTATTTGTTTTTGAGAAATTGGAAACATTTATGTATTTTGTTGGTGGGCATAGTTCAAGAGGCTTTATACGATCGACTGCGCCCAAACAAAAGTGATTTATCGATTAGTCGATCAATCTGCCTAATTATTTGGCAGACACGTTTCTTGACCTCCGATATCAGTGCAAAGAGAAGAGGTTACACTTTGCTTCTCATACCGTTGCGTGAAAACGTCATGTGTAATAAATCTTCACGAGGCGACGATAATCGCTCAGGTTTTTCGCCTTAAAAAAGTCTTTTACTGTGTGCGCATGCCCATGATCATTTTAGTCTAAAATTGTCAAAAATTATATCTTTTAAGACTGGGTGACTTTAAATGTTTTCATATTTTATCTGCATTGTACGCCGACTTACTTGGTCAAATAAGTTTGTTTTTGCCTCAAATATAAGTTCGAAAATTAGTTGAAAGGCACGACAATGATAATAATTTCCAAGCACAAATCTCCATACAAGCATTAATAGCCGTGCTAAATTTGTAAAATCGTTAAATCTGCATTTCATGAATTGAATAGACGTGGAGTTCATGCATCTTTTCTCGAAGTGTGTTAGAAAAGGATTTTTTATTTTTATTTATTGTTTATTGGGATGTGAATGAATGTGAGCTTGAATATTGCCTTTATGTATTTTTTTTTTTAATTTTGCATTTTATTTTCATAAATAAGTTTAAATTTCTTATTTGCAAGGATTTCTTAAATAAATGTTGCGTTAATTTTTGTTCGAAATTCCATTGTTCAATTGGCAGTTTTCTTTTTTTTATCTATACTAATATTATAAAGAGGTAAATGTAAGGGGTAATCTCTGGAAGTACTGAACCGATTAGAAAAATAGTTTCACTAATAAAAAGCTTCACTATCCCTGGGTAACATAGGCTAACCGGTAATTCATTTTAATAAGAACATTTTTTATTTCAATATTTGTAAATTTAGTCGCAAAAAATTCTTAGGTTAGACCTAGACTGAGAATTATTATAGCAACCAATTCAATAAAATAACAGATAAAACAGCTGTTTGCTCTAATATTTCCATTAACACCTGATTTCACACTTTAAAGCAACTATTTGTATTTCTAACTTTTAGGTTAGGTTTTTATTAAAGTTTACACCTAAGCCTTGCTGGTTCTTTAAAATTTGATTAGAACTACTGTTAAAAAATATATTAAATAATTTGATTTGAACATTTAACATTATTTATTATCTTAGCTTTGAGGTTATTATTAATCCTTTATTATAAAGAAAACATAACATGATTACGTGTATAGAAGGTTCCAACTGGGATAACGTGCGGAGCACGCAGTGGTTTCCCCTAGTAAAATTAAGTTTTCTTGTATTTATAGATTACTAGCTGACCCGTACGGCGTTGCCCGTGGTGATTGGTATTTTCAGTCTTTTTAACGTAATTGTATTCTTTTTAAGTGTTCAGTCAATGAGTAATATTTGGCTTTTATATATATATAGATCTAAAATAATAAAAGCACTATTGTCATAATAATAAAAGATCTGAAATTATGATTTTAGTAACTTTGATCCCTCCAAACCCCTCCTAAAATTTCGAAATCTTTCATACCCTTTCTTAGTAAGCACCTATGGCTCTAGGGGAAGCTACATACCAAATTTCATTCCATTCCGTTCGGTAGTTTTGAAGAAATCGTGGTTTAATAACTTTGATCCCCCAAACCCCCCATAAAATTTCTAATTTTTTGAAACCCTTTCTTAGCGAGCGCCTATGGCCATAGAGAAAGCTACATATCAAATTTCATTCCAATCTGTTCGGTAATTTTGGAGAAATCGTGATTTAGTAATATTTTACCCCCAAACCCCCCTAAAATTTTCAGTTTTTTAAAACCATTTTTTATTGAACACTTATGGCCCTAGAGGCCATACAAAACTACATACCAAATTAGGGCTTTATTGAAACTACATACCAAATTTCATTCCAATCCGTTCTGTAGTTTTTGAGAAATCGTGATGAGTGAGTCAGTGAGTGAGTGAGTGGTATTTCGCTTTTATATATATAGATAACGCATGTTGAAATGTTTATTAAGTATGGGTTAAGTGGAAGATAGGAATTCTTCACCCTAAATAAATCCCTCCATCTCTCTCGCTTACAATACAATGTTAATTCACCGACCGTCATTGTTCTAAACAAGGCCACCCCATACCAACCCTTTTCAATGATTTAATTCCCTATGCAGTCCGATTACAGCCTATGTAGAATGGACACGGAAAGACTATTAGCCAAGGTCCAGTAACAGAAGGCATTGGACGGTTGAATAAATACCAAAGGCTGTGGTAATAACCTTGTACGACCGACTTATCCGATTTGTGTTTCACACTAGCCTGCTCCTAAGTTGGCCCGTTGGGATGGTTTGATACGATTACTATGTGGAGGGGCTTGTGGATGGGAACGGACATTGTTGTAAATCTGTAAGCAGATGTCGATGGAACTAGTATTTTCTGATCATCTAAACATTTCTGTACTATTATTATAAATAGGAAATGCTTACTTTAATCTGACTACAAAACGCCTACACTAAGTTGATAAAATACATTTAAGTATTTGAACAGAGTAAAAGTAGTTCAGTATTTTATTGTTCCTAACGCAGTTTCGCCTCAACAGGAGGCATCATCAGGCTTAGCACAACTATATCGATACACGTTCATCACACAAATATATACAAACACACACACGATACATTTATATCGATTTGGTATTTGTTAATTCAAGATGTAAATTGGTTCCTTGATGTGACCACATCCTTCCACTTCTATTCATAGTTTGCAACTTTAATATTCCATATTCG
The DNA here is from genome assembly GCA_018207615.1 of Philaenus spumarius. Lineage (NCBI taxonomy): Eukaryota > Metazoa > Arthropoda > Insecta > Hemiptera > Aphrophoridae > Philaenus > Philaenus spumarius. The sequence goes on from JAGFPH010006828.1 coordinate 70,591, forward strand.
AAAGCCAAATATGGAAAAAATTTAATTTAATAATTTATTTTACGTTTTTGACAAAAATAATAATTACACTGTGTTATTATAAGCCCATGAGTTAAACTATAGAGAAAGATATACTCTGGAATATATAAAAAAAAATGAGAATATCCTTTTTCATTCCTGAAAATAATATACCTTTTTGAAGTGTAAACTTCTTAGGGGCGTAAACCTCGTCTAAATTGCGGGCGGTGAACCGGATTTTACCGTCACGCGCCACCCTCTACTATATATAGTACACATGTGTATATAGCAGAGTATATAGTTTACTTGGTAATACCTCTGAAACGGACATTGTGCTTCCTAATGTCGTAAGTTGTGTTAAAATAGTATACTTGGTTATACCTCTGAAATGGACATTGTGCTTCCTCATTTCCTAAGTTGTGTTAAAATAGTTTACTTGGTAATACCTCTGAAACGGACATTGTGCTTCCTCATTTCCTAAGTTGTGTTAAAATAGTTTACTTGGTAATACCTCTGAAATGGACATTGTGCTTCCTCATTTCCTAAGTTGTGTTAAAATATTTTACTTGGTAATACCTCTGAAGTGGACATAGTGTTTCCTCATTTCGTAAGTTGTGTTAAAATAGTTTACTTGGTAATACCTCTGAAATGGACATTGTGCTTCCTAATTTCCTAAGTTGTGTTAAAATAGTTTACTTGGTAATACCTCTGAAA
>JAGFPH010006829.1:6260-36524 GCA_018207615.1 Philaenus spumarius
AGACTATGGGAAAACGAAGACGCCTTTGGGAGAAATATTTACAGAAACAAACCAACCCTATAAAATAATAGCGATGGATATCGTCAGCCCTTTGCCAATAAGTAACGACAAGGATAGATATATGTTATCAGTAGTAGATCACTTTACAAGGCATACAAAGTTTATACCAATAGTGGATCAAACAGCAGAAATTACAGCCAGGGAATTAATGTCAAACATAATATGTTTGTACGGCATTCCAGAAATTATTATAACTGATAGAGGTTCAAATTTTACGTCGTATAACAATTCAAAATATATAATAAAATTTAAATGTATGAATATCGAGAGTTCTATTAAAAATAACCAGAGGGAGAAAGTACGATCTCAGAATGCCAGTTATTACAAGGTCTCTAGATAGGAAAGGTTACCTCATTCGGGAAATATCAAAAAAAGTGGAGTGGGTGCTGTGACGTAGTTATTAGTATACCTAGACAGTGATCAAAGCTCTGTCGTTTACGTTTATACGCGTTACTCATTATTTGTGAATGTTTGACGGCTTGTGTTTTTTGTTTAAACTTAAACTTTTTTTAAATTAGTGTATATAAAGTGTTTTAGAAGTGTAGGTAGAAGAAATATATTATTTAGGCCTACAATGGATAGAAAATCAATAAATAAACCTAAAGGTGGTTCCATTTGTGCGGTTGCAACTTGCAAATATTATTATGCAAAAGCAAAATTAGCAAATAAGTAGTTACCATGCTAAATATTTCTCATTTTAGTATTTAAAAAAATATAAATTAAAATTTGTTAGATCGTATTTTTATTTATTATTACAAACTAGTCGACCCGCAATGCTTCCCTATTGCTTAATTTAATTTTAAGGGTAGTTATCCCACTGACTTAATAATCAAATTGCAAATAGTTTTGTATTCTCTTAAAAATACCTGCTTATAATTGAGCTTTAGCTCGGTCTCCTGGTACTATTACATAATTTTTTGTTTACAGCTTGTAGGAAGGTAGTTTAATTTGTATTTATTTTATAGGGGTAGCAACCCCATTTCATCACTTTTTCGAGACTTCGGCTCGTCCGGACAGAACACACAAATTGAAAGAAAATTAAAGTTAAACATTAGTTTTTATTTGTTACATTTAGTTTAAAAAAATAAGTTAAAACGTTACCCCACACAAAAATGTCTTTTCATAAAAACCTAATTCGGACTATTACGAACATTTTAAAACAAAAAATAGCGAAATCGGTCCAGCCGTTCTCAAGTGATGCTTACCAACGAATAGCATTTAATTTTTGTTATATAGATTAAAATGTATTATCGTGATTGCATTTTTTCTTTTTTATTCTGTAAAAAATATTAAATACAATTTTAATGACTGCTTTTTAGTTATATGATTTAAATGTATTACCAAGATAGCTTTTTATTTTAAATTTTAGTCAGTAAAAATATAAATTAAAATTTGTATGATTATACTTTTGTTATTATTGTAAATTGCAAATTAATGACATAAACATAATGTTTTTGAAAAGGTTAAGATATATTCTTACAATTACAAATGTTGAAATGTGTAACTTAAGTATCATTTAAAAAAAACTGCAACCCCAAAAATAGTTTAATACATCTATTTTTTTTTTAAATGAGGTGATTTGTACGACGAACCATACATCTTTCATGGTAGCGCGGTGTTTTTATACTATAATGACGTCACTGGACAGGGAACGGGTCGAGGGGTTTGAGTTTGTTTACATGACTATGAGGTAACGTTTCCTATCTAGAGACCTTGAGTCATTAGATTTGTGTAGCCTAACGACACCTAGCGGAGAATATGCGAACTTCCAGAAAAGATGCAAATTGTTAATTAACCCAGTTTTAGAAACAGAAATAAACCAATTAAAATTGCTTCCCGATATTTTCGACATGCACTTCCCATATAAAAATCACGCAAAATTATTATATCAATCCAAAAAAATTACTACCTTAACTTAATATTAAATTATTCATTAAATATCTATATTTGAAAGTCAAGACCTTCGCCTAACGAATAACAAGTTTAAAGCGCAAACCGTCAGGAAAATTCCATTTACATGAAAACCATAAACTCTGAAGAAAAACCGACATAGCCTATAAACAGAATAAACCTTTTTACATACAAAAAGTCTTTGACAAAATTATCAAATAGACACCGTTAGAACAGGACAATCGGAAAACCAACTTAAAAAATCATTTACTGTATCTTATTTCTATTAACCACGCCCACGACGGAAGAACTTAACTGTGGTTGGACCAGGAATTTACAAGGAATGCGAAATCAGATTCTTTAGTTTCTTTAACTTATAAACATACAAAAACTAGATTATAAAATAGGTACCAGTAATATGGAGTTATTTAAGTATTTTATTCAATTTATCTATTATCTCCCACTAAAAATAACTATTAATTATTCTTTTAATGATTGCACTTTTCAAAAAACAATTTAATACTCGAAAAGAGAAATTTGTTCAACCATTTCATTCATGAACCCTTACAAACAGGGCCGGATCTACATATTTTGCGCCTATGGACCCCCCAAAATTGCCGCCCTCCCCACAATTAACACTAGAAGTGTTAATGGTAACGTTTTTTGAAGTCAAGCCATTTCGGTGCAAGTGCAAGCAAATTTTCAAAAATTCGCCAAATATAGTAATTATAAACCAATCCAAAAGTGTTCAGTAGCTTTTTTGTAGAGAAAGGTTCAAAGAATTTATATATGCCAGTAAAAAAAATGATTGATGTAAAATTTACAAAGACCAGTTCAAAGAATCCCAACAAAACTAGACTTAAGGTTAATACGCAGTGAAGCAGCTGACACATCGCACATCACACACCACACAACGCACAGGTTCCAGATAAATAGAAATCATTGAGTTAAATGGGATAATACATAGTGGAGCCTCGCACCTCACACATCACACATCACACATCACACATCACACATGACACATAGAACAAACCGAGTTTGAAGCAGGGTCTGTGCGCTGCTCTCTGATTGGTTCTTGTAGTTTCTCCCTTCCCCCACTCTACCTCTAAACAGAGCGGTTGTATACGAATCGTTTATTGAGAAGTGTAGCCTATTAGTTTAACACAGGTTATAATTACAGGTTATAATTAAATTTGTACAGATTACACAAATTATAATTAAATTTGTAAAACATCAACAAAATTTACTTGTATTTTCTAAAATGAGTGACAAAAAGGAAGAATTGATTTTGTCAATTAAATCAAAACCAGCCATTTGGAATAAATGGTATAAGAACCATCATAATAGATACATTCTTGCCAAGGAATGGAAGGATGTAACTAAAGAAGTTGGAGTTACAGGTGCGTTTGTTATCTGTTTATTTCTTGTTAATTATTTTATTATTTGTTTACTATTAAAAAAGAAAAAAGTATATACTTCTGTCCTGAATTTTCTATACTGGCAGACAATTTTTTATTACTCGTGCACATTGCTATTTAAACAGCTATATAATTTAACCCATTTAATTATATACAAATATATAATACACAAATTATTTAGTAAGTAGGCTATTGAAAATAAAAACAACTTGTCTTTTACAAACTTGGCAAGGAGGCATTTAGGATATTGTAGCCTAAAAAAGCTCGTAAAAACACAAAATTTGTTTCCAAAAAGTAATGAAATTAAGCCTAATGTATATTAATTATATACAAATATATAATACACAAATTATTTAGTAAGTAGGCTATTACAATATGAAAAACAGTTTTAGTTTTAAGAACTTTAAAATATTAAAATGGAAAATCAGACAAGAAAAGTAGAAACTACAAATTAGTTTGCAGGCTAAAATTTTGAATCAGTCTATAAAATAAAACTACACATTAAATATAAAAGAAACTATATTTCTGTAGATAAATTTTATCAAACTAGGCTATATTAGGCCTAAATTTTTTAGTTCCTGTTGAAATAGTCCTTAAATTTATCTCTAAATTCCTTAGCTCTGAGAGAAGAGCGATTTAATCTGTTTCCAATTGATGGTAATTTGTTACTTTTAGGAACGGGAGGCAAATCAGCTTCCTGAATTGCATATGCTTCTCTATCTATGATAATGTTATGTAAGATGCAGATTGAACATACAATAACATCAGCAAATTCAGGATTTACTTCAATGGTGCCTGCCAGTATTCTCCACTTTGAAAATAAGATTCCAAAAGCACATTCAACCGTTTTTCTTGCTCTTGAAAGTCTTTTGTTGTATTTCTCTTCGTCTTTTGTCAGATGTTTGAAGGGAAAGGGTTTCATTAGATTTTCTTTAAGGGGATATGCATCATCGGCAATGATGACATGAGGCACTAAAAGGTCAGAATCTGGTAAAAATGACTGTTGAGGAATTTTTAACTTGTTTTCTTGTAATAGTTTGCCCAATTCAGATGCCTGGAACGTCCCCCCATCACTCTGCTTTCCATAACCTCCGACATCAATGGAGGTAAACCTGTAATGATCATCTACTAGCGCTTGCAATACAATAGAAAAATACTGTTTATAATTTAAATACATCGATCCAGAGCGCCGCGGACACTTTATTCTTACATGTTTCCCATCCAACGACCCGATGCAATTAGGAAAATTCCAAACACAGTTAAACCTCTCTGCAATCCTTAGAAAATCCTCAGTGTTTGGTGGTTTCATGTGTATATTTTTAAATCCTGTCCAAATGGACCGACATACTTCCTTAACAATCTTACCCACTGTAGTTCCCCCTATGCGGAAGGAGAAGGCCAAGGTTTTAAAGCTACTCCCAGTTGCTAGATATCTGAAATGAGATCAGATGAAAATGAGTTAAAATAAAAAACTCACATTAAAACAATTACATTTGTAACCCTAAATTTAAAAGTAAAAATTGTGTCGCAATTTGTGAAAATGAGGTTAGCACTTACGTGACAGAATTAATTTACTAACTTTAGATATATGAATAAATATATCAAATGTACTAAATAAATAAGAGGTAAAATATATTAATCAAATTAGACATAACATATTTCTTTGTTTGTACCTATTTTAATTTTTATTTACAGAGTCGGTTGCAAGAACAATGTGGAAAACTTTGAGACAAGAATTTGGAAGAAAATTAAAAAAACCTGCGTCTGGGGAGTCAGGGCTAGAACAGCCTTGGAACTCATGGCCATATATGGAAATGATGATGTTTCTGAAGGATCAGTTTACTCCTAGGGACAGTGTAACAAATTATCCATCATGTCAAGATGAAATTGAACATTCTGCCTGCTCAGGCGAGGATGACTTTGTTGATGAGTACTTGTCTGAATTACCTCCTGAGACTGATTCACAATCAACATCAGGTTCGACCTCAAGACAATCTGTACCAATAATTACTCCAGAACCTAGTTCTTCTAATGTAACTACTAACAGTTCTTCGGAAACGACTGGTACAATTACAACAAAAACTGGTTACAGAAAGAGAGTTCAACCTCATGTTGAGCTGGGCAAATGTTTGCTAGCGTTGGAGAGAGAGAAAATGGAGATTAAAAAAAATCGTTCTTCAGACCCTAACGATGAGGATGTTGGGTTTTTTAATTCCCTTCTACCTCATGTTAGGACTCTAGATCCCCTGACAAAATTGGAGTTTAGAATGGAGGTGCAACATTCTCTCTATAAAAAACTAAAAAACGTAGCAACTACCAGTAGGCCTACTTGGGTTCCACAGCAAAATTGTTATCCTTCTTCTCAAAGTTTTCCTCCTCCTTCACAAAGCTTTTCTCACCCAACCTAAAATTTTTCTCATACAACACAAAATTTTCCTCACCAAACACAAAATTTTCCGCAACAAATACAAAATGTTCCTCAACTAACACAAAGTCATAATGCTCCACCACAAACATTTCATACCCCATATGCACAGAATAATATTTCTTATCAGCTTCCCCATTACGAAAAACATGTTCAGCTAGTTTCCTCGGCAGAATTAAATCAGATTGTTCATCAAGACCATCAGAAGCAACAAAATCAACCACTGTCTTCACCAACCAATAAGTCTATGTCAAAAGACAACCCGCTCACATTTTAATAGAGATCGTCAGAAGATTAATAATTAATAATGTTATTTGAATGATTCACTTTAATACATTTTGTATAGTTTTTGATAATAAACGTATTGAAAATTTTGGAATTTTTCTTATTTTTTCAGAATGGGGAGGCAATTTCACAATACCTATTTCAACTCAATCGGTCAATTAGATTTTTAAGTTTTGTTTTGGACGGAGAGACGAACGAAGAGAGTCTGTAAAGGTTTTCTTAAGGGTTTTCTTTGTTGACTGATACAAATTTACGCAAATATTAATCTATAGATCCACATTTATTTAAAAAATATACATTTCCCCTTAACGTTCCTCTTTGTATCCGCTAGACTAAAGAAAGTTGGGGTGTGAAATAAAATTATAAAGTCGGGGTGTAAAATAAAATTTAATAGAGTACATAAAATGTCAATTATACTAACCTTAAAGTAACTACAAGCTTTTCTTCAGTAGATATGGGATTCCAATGTAGATTGCAATACTTCCGTTGTTTTGTATATATTTCGACTACTTCCAAGATGTAGTTAAATGTATCTTGTGACATTCTCAAATATTGGTGAAATTTGTCACTATCTTTTTTCACGTCTTGGAAGAGATGATGAAATTCCCCAAGCTCTTGTCTTTTTTGGTTTATAGGATGAACACCAAATCTCCTAACTTTGTTTTCGCACGAAATTATATATATCTTGGAAGCTAACGATACTTCATCTTCACTGCTGCTATCACGTATCATTTCAATTAAAAATGTGTACAGCACAATTACCGATTAATACACACTGTGTTTGTAACAACTGCAACAACGAGACAAGAAGTGTGTTCGCTACTATGTTCTCTGCTTCACTGTGCGAGGGTCTGTTCTATGTGTGATGTGTGATGTGTGATGAGCGATGTGCGATGTGCGATGTGTGATGTGTCAGCTGCTTCACTGTGTATTAACCTTTAGTATGAATAGTAATTTATTAATATATTCCTTGCCCAAATATGAAATATTATTATAAGAAAATATAGAGAATAAATCAAAGAATTGAACTGTAGGGCCTATACATGTAAATTATTATGTCATAAAAGTATTTGACTTAGTTTTACTTGAATCACAAAATTAGATCAAAGGAATTGAACTTTTCACGGACGCATCAAATACAACGTTCTTTGTGAAAACCCGTTGGAAGTGCTACATCGGGAGCGTGAGAAAGTCGAGTTTTGAATTTCCCATTTGTCAGTATTTCTCAGAACTGTACGAACAAAACTGTTAGAGTAAATATAGTTTGCTTTACACCAAACGAAAGATTGAACCTTGGTCTATAAATAAATAAAAAAAAGTCTAGTGAAATAATTCGAATTATAAGAGATATCTCAAACGCAGAATGTGCTGTTTTATTGGTTGAAATCTGTCCAATTGCAAAGGTTTACAGAGAATTCAATATCTTTGGAACTACGCAAGTGACTTTTGATTGGATGGCAGTTTTAGAATGTTAAAATCTTGTCGAATCCAAAGGTATTGTCCAAACTATATTATTGTCAAAATATCCCGGTCGAGCACCATTGAGCTTTAAGCCCGGTTTACACGCTACGATAAATCGTAAAAATTTGTTGTTACAATAAATCGTAAAAATTTGTTGTTACAATAAATCGTAACAATTTATACGAAGTGAAAGTGTGAAAGTGTGAGTACTGTTTACATACAACGAATTCTTGTCCAATCTTCATTGAAGAATGTTTAACTTTTTATAGTTCTTTCTTATAAACCGTACGCAATGCATTAATTTTTTTTAACAACAGTGTTTCTTTCTGCCAACGGATCAAACTCCTTGTATTTTTGAACGAGCGCTATGTGTGCAAGGTCTTTTTTATTCCTGTCAGAGTATTCTTTGCTCTTAATGAGCCACAAGCAGGTAAAACTCCGATATAGTTCAAAAATTCAGTCAAGAACTCTCGAGGAATTTGAGCTGCCTTGCTATCAATTGAATAAAAACAACACAAGGTAAAAAAACACGTAAAACGAAATCAACAAACTAGTGCGACAACCTTTCTGGTGAACGGCTCTTGCAAACTGAGCGATAAATGGGCGCTACTGTTTATTGTAACGATAAATTGTAACAATTTGATTACAGTCGGCAAAACGTTTACAAAAAACTAAAATTTTAAAACAATGATTACATATGTAATATAAATTTTAAAAAACATGGAAATACAAAAATTAAAGGTTAAATCATTTCCTTTCCAACGGTTTTTGATTTATTGTGATTGGATGATTTTTAGTGGGTGAAATATTCAATACAAACTAGCGTTATCATTCAGAAGTGTTAGACCAAAGCCTAGCGTAAACTTTGACTGCTCAATAGGGTTAAGAGCACTCTATACCAAAACCAAAATTGTCTCTAGTTTACATTGAATTTGCAATATGTTTTACTCATTTCAAAAAAGTGTTAATACTATTTTCTTTTTCCTAATTTGCTCAGGTTGATTTAATTAGTAGTAAAACATATTTTTATATTACTAATGAGTTAATGAGATTTTATAAAGCGTTATTACAACAAAATATAATATATGTAGTTTGAATTGCAAACAAATAAATGTTTCATCTTTAAAGAAATATTATGCTCAATTTTTATTAATATTGCTGCATGATTACACCAACAGGAGGTGAAGAGGCTAAATCTAATTTTACTTTTACAAATTCAATTACGTTATTACGTAATTTTTACAAGGTGAAATTCTGAAGTGGTTTTGCAAAATAATAAAAGACATCAATTTAAAATCACATTTCAAGTTCATTATACATTATACAAGTTTAAACAATTACGTCCATCCATGTTGAGTTTGAAAACACTTTTCTTTAAAACACACTACACTACTATAGGCTAATACGTTTAAAATTTTAAAAACAAAAGTACAGGAAATCAGTTATACACTGAAAGAACCGCAATGAACCGCTGCAGCACAAGAACAGTGAAAAAGTGGTGATGGTGAAACGCAAACAACAATAAGACTGAACTGAACGAATGATAAAACAGAGAACTGTGATTTCTCGTCTTTCTCGGTGTTAGCCGAAGGCACGAAGTTTACTGATTCCCCACCGAACGGAGCCGAGGATGCACGAAGCAGCGGCCACATCTCTCTCTCTCTCTCTCTCACACACTCACAAACAAACAAGTCAGTGTACACGCGTACATTTAGTTTAAGTCAAACGAATAACTTGGCATTAGCTCATTCATGACTACATCTATGTCAGACGCTCATCATACGCATCTGTTGTAAAACTGGAATGAAGTTTTAGTTTTGTTCTAAAACATAGTACTGTAATATTATTTCTGAAATTCCAGTTTTTTTTGCCATTTTGCCGCTAATAAAAATTTGCCGCTATGGGCACAGGCCCACTTTGCCCCATGCTAAATCCGGCCCTGCTTACAAACACCACCACCCAAAATGCATAATCAGTAGGCAAGTGTGTAAAAGTTCCGGAGTGTATCAACAGTGAAAAAATTTATATTCTTGTAAAAGCTGCCAAAGTAAGCAGTTGCCGAATTGGTTTGTGCTACACAATTTAATAAATTAGATACTTTCGTACCCAATTTATCCATTCAAGACAACCAACAAGATTGGAAAAAGAACCGAAATACAGATCTGATCAAATATAACCGAATTCCAAGTTAAAACGATAAAGAAGAATCGATACCATTTTGGTGAGACCATTCTAATTATATATAGGTTACGTTCTGTTTTTTACATATTAGTGGTGAAACCCAGGACTATAGAATACAAGGGCTAGACCAGCCGCCAAGGAAAGCGTTCCCGTCACTGCCACTGTGATGACATCACGGTGGTAACACCTGCTCCTTTCCCACCGCTTCTCATAAGTATTCTCTGCTACAATAATTTCAATTTCTTAGCAAAGCTGTATCATTTTTATGATGCGCTCTTCTTTAGTTTTAGTATTGACACTACACAAAGCAATAAGTAGACTGTAAACAATTAGTCTAAAGATGTAAGAAGAAGACAGGGTTACAATAAAACTAACTAATTCGTAGGTAATAAACCGTTGTAGTGTACTAATGTTAGCATACTTTTAATTTGATTCTCTGAAACATTTCTGAAAACTAAACACGAAATTGAACAAAATGTGCCACATAATTGAAAATGATTGTATTTATTACAATAAACCACGAAAACTTGAATGTCATACTGCAGTTTAATAAAACATGTGTAATACTTATAAAATAAAATACATAAAAGTTATAAATTCTTACACAAAATGAGTAGCTTATATGCAGATATGCACATGACACAATAATTTTTGCTGACATAAAATATTTTTTTATAAATAAAACTGCTTTATAGAAATTTTCTTTCCCTAGACCTTAGGGAATAATTAATTTAATAGTTGAATTTAACTATTTAAATTTAAATTGACACTGTGCAATTTAATTTAGTCTAGAAATTTAACTTAAAATTATGTTTTATTTTTATTTTTGTCATCAATAATGTTATTACTCTAGGTTTAAATTTGATTATAATTATTTGTATATTATATATTTATTTATATCTAATTATTCTGACAATTTTAAGTGAATTTTTTTAAGTAAATTTTTTTAAAAACATTTTAACTTGAAGCTCAGAAGAAATTACTTGAGGACCTTGGTAACTTTTAACATAAAGTAATCTCGCTTGCAACTAACATTAAATAAATAATGTTTTTAATGTTTATTTTAATTTGAAGCTGATTACTTAACATTTGTCATTTTTAAATTTTGAGTTATCGGTAATTACCGTTACTCTAAGTTTAAATCTTATTATTATTTATATATTATATATTTATTTGTTTATATCTCATCGTCCTGAAAATGTTTGTTTTAATATATTTTGTTAGTAGAGGTGTTTCTTGGAATATTCAAGTAACGCTGCAGATAATATTACTTGATATTCTTAGTAACATTTCATAAGGTAATCTCGTCTGCAACGTAACATTAAATAAATAAATACATTGCTGAACATATAATTTAGGTGATTGTGTGTATTGCATATTATGTTTTTAAGAAATTCATGAAATGCCTCTTCAAGAAAATTAGCATTGAATATGCGTCAAAAGGCGAAAATCTCGCGGAATTATATACCTTCTTTAAACACTTGTACTGAACAAAATAATTACTCAATATTAACCAAACTTGGTAAACATATAATATAGGTGATTGTGTGCACTGTATAAATCTTTCAAGAAATTTGTGGAATGCCTCTCCGAGAAAATTAGCTTTAAATATGCGTATAAAGGCGAAAATCTCACGAAATTATATACCTTCTTTAAACACTTGTACTGAACAAAATAATAACTTAATATTCACCAAACTTGGTAAACATATAATTTAGGTGATGGTGTGTATTGCATAATGTTTTAAAGAAGAATTATCGTCTGCAACGTTATATAACATAACACGTGAGAGCTAAGGCGAACCGTGCTTACGCGTATCATGTGGTACCAGAGTGACGTCACATAGGAGGGGGGAGGGTGAGAGGAAGGTTGGAACAGTTGGCGAGCGTCAACATCAAAGGGGTGGATCAGCCCTTGTATTCTATAGCCCTGGGTGAAACCCAACGAACTATACTACTGGAACGCTCGCTGCCCATAAGACTAGTGTTGTGTTTTCCGAGCGCATACAGATGTGTGTGGCTGGAAGTATCCGGGGCGCGCGGGCGATGTAAGTGGGCAAGAACTCTGGACCTGGCGCTTGTGCGTTATACGGTTTTCTGTCATTGTGCCTTTCACGTTTCGACCACGCGGGAAAAGACATTATTCGCCACTCATAAATACGTTTTTAAGGTCTGTCTAGGCTAACACAACTGGTGTTCTAATTAATTGTAGTGTTGTTTTTATTTTGTGGCAAATGGCTAAGAGCTGCTCTGCTTACAATTGTAGTTCAAGATGGACGAAAGACAGCGACATTTCTTTTCACAAGAAAGTACTCATTTTATTAAGCATGTTAAAGCTTATTGCGCAGTCCCTGACTAGTAATATTGAGACAGAATTATAGTCTGTGTTACTGTAGGTTACCATCAACTTGCTAACAAATGAGGTAAAAGTGCTTTTTTTATTAGCGAATTTCCATAGGAAAATGAGCTATTACAGTGGCCCTTATGGTGAGACTCAATGTCGGGAGTAGCAAATGAGCACCGATCATCGTCCCCAGAACACGTTTTGGGGTGTCATTAAAATTCATATATAATATATATAATATATGTGTATATATATATATGTATATATGTGTTCGCACTCTAGCGGCCGCATTTAAAGTCCGATTTGGTTCAAATTTTGTACACATGTTGGTAGTCGACGTCGCTCGGACGAGTTCTTTAGCCAAAAAATCCAACAACCGGAAGTACGTTTTTTGACCGGAAGTAACAGCTGTTTTTTGAGATTTTTACCACGAGAATGTAGTTTTTGGAGTTTTTTCTAAAAATATAAATGTAGGATGTTATTCTGCACATTTTGTTTTTTACGCGACCTTATAGCTCGCTTGGTCCCCTAAAATCGACCAAAACGTAAAATACCATAAAAGTACCCGGTTTGAAGCCAAGTGGGGCAAACTCACGAACCCACAAGGCGCAAACAAATTCTACTAATAAATTGCTTACACAGAGACAGCTGTTCAACGCCTTCGTGAGTAGACTACTTCCTAAATTGTTGGTTGATACCCTAAAACATAGGCATATAAACTTAATTTTTGAAATTTGATCAACTCACGTCAGCGGTCCAACTGCGTGGTCGAATTATTCTGTTAATTTAATTGATTTATTTTGAAGTGAAATATCTAACAACAATGCATCTGGCTGGCCCTAATGTACAAGTACAGTATTTAAAAACTTTAACCCTAAGAGTGCCCAATTGTGGTTTGATTGGTGACCCGGCCATTTTGGCAGTTTTACAGAGTTGTTTTTGATAAATTGTACTGTACTTACACGAGTAGGCCTAAAATAAATTAAATACGGCAAAAAACTAATTTTTATAAGCCATATTTTATAAGTCGCCATAAATAATTCATAAAGTAAAGGAAAAAATATATTATTTCCTATTTGGCAACACTTAAAATTGGAAATCAATAAGTTTTAGATCATTCAAGAAAAACATTTGTTTTAGGATTTTTAAGTAATATTAAGAGTATTCGTATTTTAAGAGACAGACTGTTAGCTTTACATGATTTCGATTATTTGTTAACATATAAGCTAAATCAAGATCATTTAGAACTATTTTTTTCCTGTGCAGAAGTAAGGGTGGAAACAATGACAATCGGAATACCAAACAGTTCACTTGAGCAGTCAGACAACTAATGTTTCGTAATAGTGTTAGGGCTTCTGAAAATGCTAACTGCTTTGAGTTTGACCCTAGCTCACACCTAGGCCTTCTTGAGTTAGGTCATAATCAGTGCGATCTCTATGATATTAATGATAGTGAAATAGAGAGTGCATTGGTCATGGAAAATTATAGTAATTCAAATTTTAAGGACGAAATTTTATATTATATTTGTGGCGTGATTGTGAGACGTATAGAAAAAAACATAAACTGTACCAACTGTAGCTCTTTGCTCTATGCAAGTGAATCCGATTTTAGGGCTCATACAGGCCTCACTGATTTTAAATCTAAAGGAAAACTAGTCAGATCAAGTGATTATGTATTTAAAATTGTGAAGTACGCCTACATTCTCAAGTTATCAACACCAGAAAAAAATGTTACTTCTTACAATTTAACAGTGATAGTTTGTAACCATTTCAAATGTAGTATTTTCAAAGGGCATGTAGATAACGATGAATTTACAGGAAGCCATGAGTTATTTTTGATTAAATCTGTTACCCAATTATTTTATTAAATAATTTCACACCATATTGCAAAACAGAAAACTTTCGAAATGACAAAAAAATCAAACTTAGGAATAAGACAAAAATTTACCAAAGTAATTTTATTTTCTAACATGTAAATATTATCATTGTCTTTAATAAACTACAATATAAAATTGGTTATATTATTTTCGTTATTATTACCTTGTATGTCATTTCTTGTCTGTGTTGTATGGATATTGATACTTGTACACTGATATTATGAAAATTACCAAGGCATAATCTTAATTTATAATAATGTAATGTTCTTAATTATAAAAATCATTGGATAATCAACAGTTACCAACATTTACAAACAAAACTGCATTGTGAAATATAAACATATTGAAGAATCTACAGAGTTTTATACTGTTGGAACAGCGTTATTGTAATGCCTACCGTGTGTGTCGGGCGTGTTCTTGCCCACTTACGACGCCTTCAGACCACGGACGCAACCCCAGATTCCGGCTCGTTTTCTATAGTCCAGTGCGCGATCCATAAGTATATATCGATGGTGAAACCACACAGACTATTAACGCATTATTGTGATAAGAACTATGAACTAAGCATTCTCTATTACATAATTTCATTCACCCATAACTATATCATACCAATTTGCTACTTACTAATAATGATTCACTATTTTATTCACCTTTTGTTTCTAATAATAAAACTATGAATTATAATATTTCTTCCATTAAGATATCAAATTAAACTTGGGAAAAGACGGCACTAACCCCACCGAGATAAATTTTGCTTGTTTTGTTTAATCAATCAACAGTAACGAACAATATTTATTGAACTATAAATAAACTTATACTGTAATTGGTACTTTATGTCGAAACGATCTTAAATAATGTTGAAAATAATTCTTTTACTTGTTGATTAAAGAATTCAGATTTCTTTTACTGCTAATTGTGTCTTCAATTATTTTACCATATATAATCTAGATAAGATATGTATCAAGTAATGTAAGTTTATTTCTGTGATATATTTGTAATTTTGATAATTAAGATTCGTAAGTGAAGCTTCCCAAAGATTAACGAATAACATATAAATAAGTGTTGTGTTATAGTAGTCGGAATTAATGCAAATTTTATGTAAATTACTAGGAATTAAACGAATTTTGACAACAGCGTACCACGCACAGGCGAATGGGCGATTAGAATGCATTCACCATACAATCTGTAAAATGTTATGTCATTTTTTTAATAACAATCAAGACAATTGGTCGGAAATTTTGCCATATGTAAGTTTTGCTTACAACTCACAAGTCTAGAATCAACATTAAAAATTACAGAGGACACTTTTATTTAAGAAAATTACATAGAATATGTTAGATCTCAATTAAATGAAGCTTATAGTAAAATGAAATTATACCAATCAAAACAATTTGAAAAGCAAAGGAAATATTACAACAAAAACACCAAATAAAACAATTATTCGGTAGGACAATTTGTGTATTTATATACACTTGTATTAAAAAGGCATAGGGTGAAAAAGTTAACTAAACTTTGGAGAGGGCAGTATGTAATTCTAAAAATAATGTCAAAATTTAATATAATGCTAAAAGTCAGGAATCGTGAAGTCATGATACACATAAATAGGGTCAAACCATGTCTAGAAGTTGTAAACAGAAAATTATTGCCAAAAACTAAAAAAACAATAACCAATAGGCGGTCTAAAGAGATTACAAGCAATATTTCGGAACAGAATTTAGAAGTAAACAATTTAACAACGGATACCACGGTTACAACAGCTACAAACGCCGCGAATGCAGATAGTGTAGCCATACATGATATTCACGCAGCTAGTACAAGTGCCATAGTACCGGAAAATATACACCCGAAAAGTAGACCGACGCAGATTAAAAAGAAACCTTCCAGACTTCAAGATTTTGATTTGTCTTAAAAAATGGTGAAATAAATAAACAAAAATGTTTATTAGCGTATAAATAACCGAATAGATTTAATAAATGAAATGTGTATGACTTAAATATATCCTCGGGAAGATGTAACTACATGGGACCTGAATTGTACAACGGAACACCCTTTATATGAACAAAACACTGGGGATTCGTTCAAATTGTAATTATGAGAGAAAAATCAAATTGTTAGTAGTAATAATGTCAAATAGATTAATAATAATAATTTAATACAACTAAATAATGATTCAAGATAAAATTAAATAAATACGAGGTGTTGCATTGTAATAAATGTTTTAATAAGTCGAATCTATGGCTTGGACAGTTGCAGCTACCAAGATTCAACCGTATCGCAGTGAAGCAACCTTATCATATCAAACCGCTGACTTAGCAAATACACGCTGTCAGTTTACACGTATGAAAAATCCAAAGATACAGCATGAGAATATGGATATTCCTCTCTTCACAGAGTTTGAATTGGCAACAGCTGTAAAAACGCTTAAGGATGAGAAGGCTCCCGGCCCAGATGGAATTCCACCGAAGGTCATAAAGATAGTTGCTAGTGGTCAGCCAAAACTCCTTCTCAACATGTATAATGCATGTCTGAATGCAGGAATATTTGCGCACCCCTGGAAGGTTGCCCGACTTGTTCTGATAAGGAAAGGGAAGGGATCTCCTGACTCTCCATTGTCATATAGACCGCTGTGTATGTTAGACGTGGTAGGCAAGTTACTGGAGAAGTTAATCAGATCACGCTTACAGCACTCAATTCAGGCTGTGGGAAGTCTTTCGGAACGCCAACATGGATTTCGGGCAGGGCACTCTACAATAGGTGCTATACAAGAAGTGATGGAAGCTGTTCACGTTGCGGATAGATCTTGTCATGCGGCTAGGCCCATTGTTTTACTGGTCACGTTAGACATAAGGAATGCGTTCAACTCAATTCGTTGGGAAAACATAATGAGAGAACTGGAACATACTTCCTTTGTTCCACAGTACTTGCTAGCAGTTATTAGGGACTACCTAAATGATCGGTGGATCATGTGTGATACGGAAGAGGGATGCTGCAGTAAAGAAGTAACAGCAGGAGTGGCTCAGGGAATCTATACTTGAACCTGATCTGTGGAATATCTCGTACGATGTCCTTTTGAGACTGGAGATGATTGAAGGAGTACGCATGGTAGGGTGTGCTGATAATGTTGCTGTGGTTATCACTGCCAGGAATTTGGATTTGGTTCAACGACGACTTAACCAAGTCATGCGCCGAGATAGGGCATGGATGGAAAGGCACGGATTGCAGCTCGCTACCCATAAGACCGAAATGGTCTTGTAAACGAGGAAACAAATACCCACAATCGTCCCAATGATGGTGGGATTGGAATGTATGAACACCAAGAGGTCAGCAAAGTATTTAGGAGTAACGTTGGATACCAAGTTGACTTTCTGGGAGCATATCGGACTTAAGTGTGACAAAGCGGAAGTGATGACCAACTACCTTGGAAGACTGATGGCCAATATGGGTGGCCCACGTGCAGGTAGGCGACGACTCCTGATGATTGTGGTGCATTCGATTTTGTTGTATGGAGCAGAAATCTGAAGAGACGCAGTTAGGGTTAGAAGACATCGTTCTCGACTACTCTCACTCCAGAGAATTGGAGCTATGAGAATTATAAGCTCCTACCGAACAGTGTCAGAGGCGGTGGTGCTGGTCATTGCGGGTGTCATCCCGATTGATCTTTTGGCGCAGGAGCGGAAGAACAACTTCACTCTAAGTAAGGAAGTCAGCAGAATAGAGGCTGCTAAAAATTCTAGAGAAATTACTATGCTGGAGTGGCAATTACGATGGGATGGCGATATTAAAGGGAGATGGACAGCAAGTCTTATAAGAAATTTGCGAAGTTGGACCGAACGAAAACATGGAGAAGTTAATTTCTACCTCACTCAGTTTCTAACAGGGCACGGATACTTCCGGTACTATCTTCATAAGATGGGTAAAGTGAGTTCTATGAATTGCCGAACCTGCGAGAATAAAAGAGACGATGGAAGACACACTTTCTTCGAATGCGAACGATTCTCATACCAATGGTGAGATATCAATAACATGATTGGAGAATGTACGGTAGAGAACATAGTGAAAAAGATGATGTTTTCCAAAAGCAACTGGGATAGTATCTCAAGGTACATTGAAGAGATTTTGCGCTGCAAGAGGAAAGAACGTTGGCTTGAAGCATAGAAGAGTAAGGACTGCAGAGTTAATACCATCAGAGAACATATTAACAAAAATACTGACAGCCAGTCTGTTGTGAGAGCCAGGCCCGTTTTACCGAATAGGCACAGTAGGCACGTGCCTAGGGCGCTAGGCAATTGGCATTTTTGGAAAAGCGCAAAGAATGGAAAAACAAAACAAAATTGCCGTGGTTGTGTCTGCATGCATCATTTATTGCGCCACTGCCGAAAGCCGACATCTGACCCAAATCACATCTGACGCCCGGCGCCGTCTAGTGGTAAGCCAACAAACCAAAAATAATCCAAAGAAAATGTCAAAATGTGATTAAACGAATACTGTAAATAATGTAAATACTTCAAATGTAAAGAAGGGAGGGTGGGTGGTCCATGATGCCGTGAGGTATGTTACACGCATTCCCACCGGAGGCAAGTAGATACCTCACGGCTGCCGGTTGCCAGTCCGGGACACGGCGGGTCCATAGGTGGTGGATAATGGGAACGCTCTCGAAAAAAATCAGGATAATTTGTAAAGTAGAATTTAAGGGACATTAAGTCTAAAGTCCCTCCCGAACCAAAACTGGCATTTCAGACTAAAAATCTAAATTTACGGGGTATAGGCGTTATGGTAGGGCTGGTGGGGGGCGTAATCAGCTGGCAGGGGTATGAAAAGGGGCGCTACTCTTCGTTGTGACTAAGGCGCTGGCAGGGTATAAAACGGGCCTGGTGAGAGCGTGTGAGAGCAGGTATTAAGTAAGAAGTGTTAGTAATGTCAAACTGCGATGAAGATTTTTGTGAAATTTTTAACGACGCAATAATTGGAATTTGCGAAAACGAAATGTTTGCAGGGGCTGCCTCAGAACACATTCGGATTTTTGACGTTCGGATTATCAACGCTCTACTGTATTTAATAAAAAGGGTTTATAATGAAACAAAATTTGATAAAAATTAAAATGGGTAAAATTTATGCAATTATAATAAGAATAAGTAAAAGGCATGTCAGTTTAGAATAACTTAGAGGGTATATATAGATAATAAAAATAATACTTTGTTAATAGACAAAAGAAATGTTTTTATAAAGAGGAATGTTTTCATAGCTTTCAGATATGTTAAATGAAGAATTTGAATATTTAGATTATTGAGGTTAAACTACACAGATAATTGATAAAATTTTATATTAAAATAAAAATAAATAATTTCATTATAGTTGGAAAATATTGGATTTGAAAAAAAATGTTTTAAAATGTTGAGATAAATAATATTGTAATATGAGAAAAAAATATTGAAGAAAGGATAATTTTTGTATGCACATACATGATAATGTATCTTGAACATGATTATAAAGTCAGTAAAGTGTAATAACAATAAAATGTGAATTTTTTTTATTCAACGAGCATTGGAGAACGAGTAAATCTGGAAAAGTTGAAATTCCTAGTAAAAGTAGTTTAAGAAGTATGGTTAAATAAACTAAATGGTATTGCATAAATGAAATATTCCATGGTTACGAGAAGGCCTACAACCGAAAAAGTTGTAGGGTTACACAAAATGTTATTTTTCATAAAAATGAGAAAAAGTGTTGAAGTAACATAAAACAATAAACAACTGATAAACATTTGACTATAGAATATTGTATATAAGGGTATGGTTGTTATTTAGATTTGTTTGAAAGAACATACACTGATTTGAACATTGTCTTAAACAAAGGGGAGCTAGTACATAACATTTTCCTGGCACTCAGCCAAAATTCTATATCTATCCATCTCATTTTTTCAAACTTCTAAACAATGTAATTTGAATTCAAGTATAGTCCAGATAATAAGTTTAAATAAAACTAAATTGTAATATTTTTGGCTATTTCGCGTTTGGTATGAATGGGTATAAATGTATTAAAGTAAATATAAATGTATGATCATAAATATTGATAAATATATATTATTATGAATGTTTTTGTATTTATAAGTTACACGGTAAATGATTAATGCGATGATGTGTTTTGTTACACACTGTTAGACACAAATATAAGTAGTACTAATTCGTTAAAAATGTACAATAGTTGAATATGTAAATTATATAAGCGAAAAATGTTCTTATATAAATAAGCGCGACTTTGAAGTAATGATGCAATGTGTTAAACAGTTCAAAATGTATCAAAACATTAGAATATGAACTACGAGTGTACTATGTTATATAAAAATGTGTGACGAATGAAGGTGTTTTTACGACAAGATTAATAATGCAAAAATAAATATGAAGTATTAAAATAATCGTAGTTACGCCGAAAGAATTAAAACTGCGGAATACATAGATATTTAATTAGGTATAATTGATGACGGAGGACATAAAAGAATGTCTTTGAGATGTATTTTTGAATACAAGCAAATAGGAAGTTTTATACAGAAATTGTATGAAATGTGGATTTTACCCCAAGGAATTGAGTAAAATAAATAAAAGGAAAAGGAAACAGTTTTACTGAAGAGGTGTAAACAAATGATCGAGATTCGTTAAATGGCTAGGCCATTTGTTGATTTCAAGTTTGGAGTCTTTATAAACTTCACTAGGTTAGGTTGAAAAAGGCAGAGCGATTGCCTCGAAAACGAGCTGATGTGATGAAAGGTCACAAGAAAGGGAAGAGCTACAATAAAATTGTTAAATAAAGATAGGCTGATAACGACATGGGGTACAAAGCACGATTAATTTAAGTTTTTTATAACTAATTACAAAAAAAAAGTTTTTAATGTAAAAGTTAGACATGACGAATTACGTCTCTCATTATTATTCAGTAGCGTTGGTTAGTGAGAGATAAAAATGTTCCTAGAATTTGTTGGCTAAGGTTTGTTCCAAGTTGACTTAGAATTAACAAGATGTTGTAATGCTGACATACTGGAATAACAGCCAGCTGTAGGTTCACAGGGAAAACTGTGCACATGCAAACTTGCTAAACTGCTACGCAGAAGCTAGACTACAGCTTTGCATTTCACAGTAACTAAGTGGGTGTAACTTGATAACAATTGAACAACTTAAAGTCGTAAATGGGGATATCTTCTTTTTATACTGAACATTCTATAAGCATTTTTATCTTACGTTATAATTTTACTTTTGAAATGGAAATTATTATTATAAGGGACAATGTATGGAGTCTGTAGTATTATAACCATTGGGCTCATATATTATGTTTACAGAAAAATAACTTGTTTAAAATTTGGAATATTGAAAAGTTGTATAGATTCACAAAGGAATGGAGACACAGTGATCACCCTTGAATAAATACAAGCAACACAATTGCCAAAAAGTGACATCAGGATTAGAATGACACTTGCATAAGTTCTTCCATGGGTTGAAATGAGTAGAAATGTTTCTGTTAATCTAATTATTTTTTCTTTTCAGGTTTAGAATATAAAGGGTTAAATATCTTCAATTTTGGTACAAGAAAAATGATAGTTGAGAAATAAGTTTCACATAATAAAATAAAGTTCAAATTATTTTAATAAAGGGATGAACGAGAAAACCTATTCCGAGTGAAATATCAGAATTGCTTCACGATGCATGATAAAGTAGCGTTCAAAAAGAGAAATATTAGAAGAAAGAATTTTTTTGCAAACCATTATACAATTGCGACTTGTTTTTTTTTAACTCACAAATTTGGAGACAGGTTTCAATTCATAGTCCTACGAGTAATAATTTTGAATTGAGTTTTTTTTACGGAAATGATATCAAGTAATTAGTAGAAAAATAAATGAAGTTTAACTGTTGTAGTATTGTAAATAATAACTAAAGAAATACAAATTTTTTTATGAAACAAAGGAGTAATTAAATATTTGATATCTCAAAAAAAAAATGTTGTGCGAGTGACTTTATATTCATAATGAATGTTTTTGTTGATAGTAAAGTATTGAGGTGTAGAGAGATGAAATCGATCTTGAGCATACATGAGAGACAAACACATTAACATATTTGAAACCATGTGAGTGAATTACAACTTTGGGACTGACCAACCAAACTGCTGCTGGAAATTCCGTCTACTAGGGGACAGAATCCCAACGCACACAAGCAAGCCACCACAACATGAGTACAATTTTATGCACATAAAAGTTAAAGTATTCAGTGTCTGTTGATGAAAGTTTTAAAAACATTAAATATTTTTATGTTTTGTGATTTTTTTATAAATAAATAACATTGCTGTATTACATGTGTAACAGATATTCTTAAATTTATTTATGTGTCAATAATTACAAAGTGCAATGAACCGCATTTATTTCTGACTAGCACAAAGATATAAGTAAGTAGAATTTATATTTGAAAGTGCTTTTGTGTTGTTTGCTGCTTAACTTCTTGGGGCACTGTTATGTTCAGGCACAAATGAAGATGAAGCATTAGTGTAATTACATTATTATGATTGAGGCCTTGTTTGAAAATATTAGTTGCAGTTAAATTTAGTCTGTACAGAATCTGCAATAACAGCCGTTACTAAAACATGATTAAATACTATATTTCATCACTAGGACCGAAAGTGACGCCTTTCGATACGAGCTCAAGTTTAACGACCTAGGCGAAGCCGAAAAAGCGAGGATCGGAAAGCCACTTTTGGCCCGTCTGATGAACGATACTTTTCATCACACTGTGATTAATAGTATCAATAATAAATTCCATATACTCTTTTTCAAAATAACCTATCGTTTTATCAATAACATTCCTGAAGTACAATGACAACATAGTTTACGTTTACAGCACAAACTAAATTATTGAGATCAGGTGATTTTAATATCAATAGCTATTCAAATAAAAACCTTCCTTAATTTTAAGAATTTATAGGCATTGATTTTTAAGGAAAAGTTTATCTTGGCTTAAATTTTATTCCATCATTAATATTAATAGACACAATACACTACTACCGAAACAGCTACATGAATAAACATACT
Organism: Philaenus spumarius; assembly: GCA_018207615.1. Classification (NCBI taxonomy): domain Eukaryota; kingdom Metazoa; phylum Arthropoda; class Insecta; order Hemiptera; family Aphrophoridae; genus Philaenus; species Philaenus spumarius. Next base: position 29,261 of record JAGFPH010006829.1, read on the forward strand.
GATGTACTTTTTTTAATAACAAGTTAAAAGTTTATTTATTTAAATCTTGTAAATAGTATCAATTATAGATTTATTGTTATACTCGATGTTTGTTAAAATCGTTATTATATCTAATAAATTAATAAGATGACATTTCAAATCATAATTATTATTGACTGGTGTTTAATTTATAACTAATTTAGAGATCGGAACAAATCTCCAGCTTATTTTGCCGATCTAGACCAAGAAAACGCTATTTTTAATTCTCACAGGTGATAATAAAAGTAACTATTTTCGATATAGTGTGATGATAAGGGTTTTTCCTAATAGCTTTGTTATCATTTTAGTAGTCTTAAACTGCATTAAAATGACGTTTTTAGAGGATATTTTTTTACAAAATTTTCCGGGAGAGGGTCCCCCGGTGGTATTTAGCCCCCCCCCCCCTTTGCTCAATCTTAGATCCGCCCCTGCTTGTAACATATGCAATCTTCATGGATGCATTATATAAAAATTACATTTATATGAATAGATAAATAACTAAAAACAATAGAAAATATAAGCAGACAAAATGGTGGATATGAATAAATAAGTGAAAAATGTCTAGTAATTAAAATGCAGACTTAAATATAACTTGCTAAAGTAATAGGACTGTACTTGAAAACACATTTTGTACAAACAGTAAATGGCATGAATTATGCTGCACCAAACATTTTTCGTGAGATTAACTAAAATTGAAAATTAGTTTGGCCCCAAAAATTATCATGGCAAACATAAGAGCCAGAGTTGAAAATATGTAAGGAAAATTAAACCACCACTGAAAAGATTGCACATTACTCCTTTCATTTGACCATGGAAATTGACACAGCTATGTATCACAGTAAAAGTATTTAAAAAATTTAAATAGTTTTTATGAAAAAATTTTGCTTATTGTTGAGTTATTAAGTTGAAATTGTATTTTATGTGGTATAGAACTTTCAACAGTTGTGTTTTTTTCAAAGTATTTTGATCAAAAGTGAGAATTGACATTGTACTGTTGAGCCATGTACTTTAACCATAACGTCAATATCTTGTGTTAGGAAAAGATGAAAATTATATAGTATTACCGACAGACTAACAGCAATTATTATAATTTTGTTTGTTAAATAATTTTTTGTCTGAATCTTTAAATTATTTAAAGTGATTTATTTAAAAAAATTTATCATTTTAAATAGTTATAAGCATTATACTTTGTATGTATTTTTTAAAGTGGTACATATTTTAATTATGTTGCATTAAACAGTCATAATCAGTTATCATGTCATGCTGAGTTTTATTTTATGCCCTACAGCTTGTTGGTGAGTACTTTCCACCGATCTCGAACCCAGTAATTTAATTAATTTTCAATATTCAAGGTTAGGAAAAGGTAGGTTAAAATATTTGGTAGGTCATACATAGGTGTCTTTTGAGCGAATTTTAGGTTGGTCACTGGACTTGAATGCTGATCTTTAGTAACCTCTGGCTAATTGGAATTGTTATTCAGATTGAAATGGCATTGGCGTTGTAAATTAGACATCATTGTATCTGTGTCCAAGTATTAGTATTTACTTTTTAATCATAGATTTTTGTATACTCACATATGTATTTTCAGTGTCAGTATTAAACATAGATTAATCAAAATTTAACTTCATCATCCTTTATTTCATGTTTTTCTTGTAATTTTAAACAGTAATATGTGGTGCTGCCAACGTGTAGCTTTTAATTTTAATTGCATTATTTTTTCCTGTAACTATAATGTTACATGCTTGGGGACGGTTCCCAGATTATTAATCTGATTTTAGCCTATCTGCATCGTTTGAGAGTTTTCTGGAATATTTAAGAAAACAAGATCTTGTAGTGGTTATTAAGATGATAAGAATTTTAAGATTTTCATTTTATTGATATGTCACAGGGCTCCCTTACAGACCTGTACATTTATTTATTATTTTATTTTTATATATTTATTACTTGTTTGTCTATTGTTGTGTTTCTAAATTAATGAGATCTTCTACTTTTGCGCTTTGTCCTCTATACTTACAGGCGATGATGACCGCATAGTGTTTTTGTTTTTAATCACAAACAATTAAAACATAAATAAATAGTATGTAGGCTACTTACTTTTATATTTGTCTGAGGGAAAAGGAGTTTTATATTTTTTGTTTGTGCATTTATTAAAGCACTTGGGAGTAGGTGGATCACCAAAAGCAGTACACTGTGGCCTGGTGCCAGTAGTATGATGTTCACAAGGTTTCAGTCTGTAAGGTTGGCAACCCTAAAACAAAGTTCAGTGTCATTCAAACCCAATGTGACAACAACAAAAACTTTATAAACAGTATTGTTTCATACAGGCTGTAAAAGAGTTCTCTACTAATTTATTTGATTTATTTATTTAGCATCAATACATAATTCTCCATAACGAAGATACATTACATATTCCTGAAGAGAAAAGATAAAACTTTTCTGTCTACAGGTAGCTACTACAAAAAACTATGACTAAATCTATATAAAAAGCAAAAAGACAAAGAAAAAAAGAAAAGAACATAATACTTTAAAATATTATTTTTGGGCCAAAAGACAATTAAGAAAATCACTATTAAAATGTTTAATGCTCCGCATTTTGAGCAACGTTTCAGAATAAAAATATAACTGAGGCAACCTTCCAAATCTTCTTTTTACAAAACTATATAAAGCTAATAAACCAAAAGTCTTAATGTTAAAAGTAATCCTTAAAACCAGCTGACTCCAAAATTGGACAAGGTTGGTAAACAAATACCCTTAAAACAAGCCTAACAATTCTAATACAATTATAACTATTACAATGACAAGCTAATAATTTCGGTGTGATGGGAGGAGGGAATGGTTAAGAAGTGCAGGAAATTTTGTAGTGCCAAAGCCTTTTAAGACTTATTTTACGAAAACGTTTTGTTTCCTCGGGCCAAAATTGTTTAATGTACTGCCTGGCCACATAAAATGTGGAAATCCACTTTCATGTTTTTTGCGAAAATTAAGAAATTGGCTCTTCGAACGGGAAGACGTTGAACACTTGTTAAATGTACATAGTTAATAGTTATTATATAGTTAGTTATTATATAGTATAGTGATCTTTAGGTATTATTATTCCTCTTACAATGATCTTACATATGTGTAAATTTTTGTTATTTTGTATTTTTACGTTGTTTTTCTCCCTTGTTTAGCAAGAACATATATAATGTATATTGTTAATATTTGGGTAGAATGTTCGCCGATATTTTTTTAATTAATTTCTGAAAAAAAACTCTTTTTAAATTATAACTTTGACTTAGGAGCTGTATATCTTTTGGTTAATTTTTGTCTTACTGCTGTCATATTTATGTTTCGGAAAATGTACGAGTGGCTATCCCCAAAGCGGGCTATGCCTTTAGGGGAGCCGGGTGTTTCTTCTTTGTTTTTTCTCTTCCAGAGTAATGTGGGTTTTGTTTCTTTGAAGTGTATTATTTATATTTTTTTTTTAAATTCTGTTTTATTTAAGTAAATGTGTTTTTACTTTGAGTTCAATAATACAATGTTATTGTAATAAGCTATGTATATTAGTGGTATGTATAGGTGTGTAAGTGCGATTGGGAGAAAGTGTTTATTACTTTCTCCACCCTATACGTAGTATATGGAGAAAGTATTGTTTTCGTAAAAACGTTCGAATTTGAATTTTCAGTTGAATTATCTGTTTTGGTGCTCCCAGAACCCCAAAAAATTGTTTAGTGCAATTATCTGTGTTGGTGCTCCCTGAACCCAAAAATATTTTTAGTGGAATTTTTTGTTTTGGTGCTCCCTGAACCCAAAAAAGTGTTTTTAACGTGGTGTCTGTCTGTCAGTGTGTCAGTATGTATACACGACCAGAGGGGACACTATTGGTCCGATTTTCATGAAATTTGGTATGTAGGTACTAAACCCTAATATCTCCAGGCGTTTTTTTCATTTTTTGGAATTTTTAATTTCTAAGGGTAATTTACCCCTAAAAACCAATAAAAAACGACAAAAATGCAAATTTCTCAAAAACGGCTCTAACGATTTTGATCAAATTTTCAGTATTTATAGTGCTTAAGATGCCAAACAAAATGACACCATCCGCTTTTATCAAAACTTCGGCGTTTCATAATTATGGGGAAATGTTAAAAAATAAACAAGTTTATGTTGTCAATCTAGCATCACGGCAACGGCCGCAAGGGATAGCACAACGGTAGAGAAGACGGCCAGTAATTCAAAGGTCGCGCGATCGAATCCCGCCTGGGACAATAACTTTTTTATACGATTGACGTAGGTAGAATATTATTTTTTTGTTTTGTTCTAAAAAGTAGTAAATAAAATGATTAAAAACAATATTATTTTGACTACAGTAAGTTGGGAGAAAGTTTGTGTCAGTTAACTGATACCGTTTATTTTTTAGAATATGATACAAGTCAAGGTTCACTTTATGTCTGTTGTTAAAATTTATTTTTTGTTTTCTTTCACTGTTTCCTAATGTATAAAATAGCTTTAATAGATGTGTTCATATTTTGTATCATGTATTGCTTCTGGAGGGAGTTAATAAATAATAAATAAATAAATAAAAATAAAATAAAGAAAGCCACTTTATGTAACTTTCCTAAATTTTTCGTTCTAAGAAGAAAACCAACGACAACTAGGAAATTTTGTCGGTCTTAAGACTATCTTGTCTGAGATACATTCATGTATGTTCGAAGCCGAGAAACCAAGGCACCGACTTAGTTGCAAGATATCACAACACTTATTTTCAATGGATTTTCACTAAACATAAAATTTATATATTTACAGTTAATAAAACTACTAAAACATGTCATAAAAAATAAAATTAACAAAACCTATTACTGTACTCTTAAAATTAAACATTCAATTAGTGCAATGTGCTTAGGTTGGCGCATTACTCCAAGGTCATCATCAGATATCACCAACAGGGAGGCAATTGTAAAGCAAATAACCTTTTAACATGCTGTTTTTTATTTTTCCCTGAAAATAATCTCATAATTTGAACAGAAATATATAATAAATATAATAATTATATGCTGATTTCAACACATGTGAGTGTTATAATATTTGGACACATTTCTTATTAAAAACTATCTGGAAGTAACTTTATGACACTTCTTATCTTTATGATCTGTTCAAGAAAGTTTACTGTCTATAATTAGACCAAATAAACATACTGTTTTAACCTCATCCAGCAATACATCATCCAAAAACATGTTAGAAAATCACTTTGTGAGTCCCTTCTAAAAAAGTATAATTGGTCTTACTCAAATTTATTTTTAAGACTAGTAAACCCCCTTGAAAAATCACAGGCGGATTAATGAGATACACATCAGAAATACATCATTTATACAAAAAAGTATTTAAAAACAACAGACTTTATCTAGGCCTACCTAAAACTATGCAGACGGGGATTTTTACTTTCTCACTATACTATAGTATAGAGAAAGTATAGTGATCGCAAAAAAAAAATCAATGTTGAAATTTTGTGGAAATATCCGTTTTGGGACCCCCTGAGTCCAAAAAAGTACTTTTTACAAAATGTCTGTCTGTATGTATGTCTTTATGTATATGTCTGTATGTATACAAAGCTAGAGCGAAAACTATTTGATCGATTTCGAACAAATTTGCACTAAACATGTCAAGTAGACCTGTACAGATGCACGAAAAACGGTTTTGAAGAATTTTAAAAACAACCCCGTTTTTGGCAAAACAAACGCCAAAAATCTGTTATTATTTTTTTATAAAAAAACACCTCTAACGATTTTGATAAAATTTGGCTTATTTATAGCCTTTAATGTACCCTCTACCACATGCAAAAACCCGTATCTTTCTAAAAATTCTTGTTTAGAAGCTAATAATAATAATAACTTATTTTAGGGGTTTTTTTTTACCATAAAGGGGGTTGTTTTTCAAAATTTTTCAAAACCTTTTTTCGTGCATCTATAGAGGCCTAATTGATGTGTTTGGTGCAAATTTGTTCGAAATAGATTGAATAGTTTTCTCTCTAGATAATAATAATAATAATATTTATTAGTTAATCTCCTACTTTAATAAATCACCTCTCCTACTGTAAAATGTAAAATAGGTTAATAGTTTAAAAACAAAATCAATCATGCAGCTGTTAGAAATGATCAGTCGATGTGAATGTGAAAGTGAACAGTGTGTACTGGTAGCAGTAACGATATATCGAATTGCATTGGTATCTAGGCAGTGACGGATAAAAAAACATATGATATATTATATAAAGTGAATATTTATTAATTCAAATGATTTTAAAAACAGTTTTATGGCAAATAATACAAAATCTTGTAATATTGGAAGAAGTCAATAAAATTAAACTTATCATGAAAAATACTAACATTTGTGTGGACTCAGTGACTCAAGCTAAATGAGTGATAGAAAATATCAAGAGATGGCAGTGTCCCATAGTAGCCTGGGATTGTTGAAAATTTAATAAATCACCAAGGTATTATTAAATTATTACCATTAGTGTACAGTTCATACAATTCAGACCTATTATTTTCCATCCTGGAGTAGTAAAAGTTTACGAAAACAGTTTAAATAATAATATCTTAAAAGAAAATGTAATTTGAATAGTATAAAAGCTAAATAAACTAACATACCACAAGAGGTATTGATTTCTAATTGAAGACAACCCATAGGTAATATTCAACTTTGATTTTTCCAACAAGCAATATTTTAAATTGAGTTTGAACATTTTTAACTATTTTGAACACTATATAAATAAACTCTATAAACATTTTGTAAGTTTAATAATAAATAAATAGTTAAGATTATTCCAAGTGCTCTAATAAAGCAAATAACAAGCATTGTAATAAGATCAAATAATATAAATTGTGTTGAATAAAAAAATAAACTTGTTAACTAAAAGGATTTACCATTTCAAACAGTTAAGGTTATATTACAAATTTAAATTTCCTAAAGTGAAATATCTTTAATAACATATTATTATTATAATATATACTATGTTACTTCTGGTCAAAAAACATGTTTCCGGTTGTTGGATTTTTTTGGCTAACAAACTCGTCCAAGCGCCTTAGACAACCAAACCAGCGTGTGTACCAAATTTGGGCCAAATCGGACTTAAACACGGCGGTTAGTGTGCAACAAAACAAATATATACTTATGATGTTACTTCCGGTCAAAAAACGTGTTTCCAATTCTTGGATTTTGTTGGCTAAAAACTCGTCCGAGCGGCATAGACAACTATCGTGTGCACCAAATTTGG
>JAGFPH010006829.1:36624-73227 GCA_018207615.1 Philaenus spumarius
AATAACCATTATTTTTTAGAGACATTGTTTTTTAGCTATGGTACAGCAGTCATAAATAAACACTTGAGTGGTTCTCAAGAAAGAAAACTACAGAAAGAGAGGGTAGAAAAAACAGGTAAACTTCAAAAGATTGACTTCTTTTTAAAAAAAAACAATTGATATAAATTCACCTAGTACATCTAACATTGAAAAAACAGTAGTTTTAAGTGATGAGGAAATTGGACAAAGCAGTTTAACTGTTGGGGAACCAAAAAAATATACCGATGATAACACCGAAACTACTGATATTTCCAATATTAATGAACAATGCGATGAGGTTAAAATTAAATCAAAGCTCCAAAGTGACATTGCTTTTTTTCCAGGGCCTGTTTCTATGGAAACTAAAGAAAAGGTGTTTCCATGCCGTCCACGTGGTCCCTTCCCAAAGGATGCAGTATCCAAGCGATCATTCAGCGCGGAATACTATAGTTACACAACTTTAACTGGGCAGAAAGTGGACAGATACTGGTTGTGTTACTCTCCAAAATTAGATGCTTCTTATTGTGAGCCATGTTGGCTATTTAGTAACTGTCTAGAATCAAGAAAAAAATTTAAAAACATGAATGTAGCAAATCACATTTAAATGCGTGCAAGGTTTACACTTTGTGGAAGAAAAATAAAACCATTGTCGACCATTGTCGATGAACACCGGAATTGGAAGGAGATTTTCATTAGGATAATTGATGTAGTTAGAACATTAGCACTGTGTTAATTGCCCTTTAGAGGCCATAGGTAAGATATTAAATCGATTAGACCTGAAAGTGGAAACTTTTTGAATATTATTGAATTACTTAGCAGATATGACTCGCTACTTAAAGCTCATTTAACCAATGAAAAAAGCAGAAATAAGTATTTACATCATGATATACAAAATGAAATCATTGGTCTGCTTGCACGTTCTGTATTGAACACTTTTCTAGGTAAAATAACTTCTGCTCCATTTTACACACTAATTTTAGACACAACTCAAGAAATTTCTCATAAAGATCAATTGAGCGTAATAATTAGGTACATCAGGCTGACAGAGAAGAGTTTTGGGGAGAGCAAACTGGAAATAAATTAATCGTTTTTGGGTTTCACCGAAATCTGTGACCAAAGTAGCTAAGGGTTTGAAAATACAGTTCTAGAATTCCACGATGAAAAGGGAATAGATATTCAAAAGTGTTGTGGACAGGGTTACGACGGTGCATCAACCATGAGTGGAAAGTATTCAGGGTTGCAAACGAGGATCAAAAATATAATTCCAACAGCTGACTATGTACATTGTGCTGCTCACAATCTGAACCTTGTCCTTAAGGGTCTGCTGTAGTGGAGGCCATCATGGATTTTTATCCCATAAAATGAATGTTAAATTTCAAACCATTTATTTCGTTTACTTTTTAACATAAAATTGTTTGCAAGGTCTCATTTTAAGCACAGTCACAATACGCATTCGTCTTGCAATTTACAATTTTTTAAATGCTTTCGATTTGTTTTGTAACTGACATTTTGTATGTACAAAGTTTGAATTTTTTCCTAACACAATAAAAAATTAATAATGAAAAATAATTTGCAAGCCGGATCCAAAATTTTATAAAGAATATTCAGTTTTTTTTTTCAACACTCAATTATAAAAGATAGACTTATAAAATGGTTTGAAATGGGGAAATGTCAAAGTGTTCAGCTGCAAGAAATTGCACTGTTTAGATAGGGATACAGTGAGAAGCGGTTGCGTTTCCGGTTGCTTTCTCGCTTACTGGAGCAGACCCTTAACGATTAAGTCTTCAATATCTCTGAGGTGAGTCAGTTTTATGACTTAGTTCAACAAATAAATGTCTACTTCAACGGAAGTCTACCTCGTTGGCAAAGCCTAATTAAAACTATGAAAGAGGAGTCTCTAAAAAAAAAGTTGAAGCTTAAAAAAGTATGCCCTACAAGGTGGGCGTCACGACATGATTGTCTCTTGGCGATGAAAAACGACATCCAAGCTATAGTCAAATGTTTGACCAAAATCATTCTGTTTAGTGCAAAAAAAAAGAGGTGGATGAAGCTGTAGCTTTGAGAAAACACATTGACTCGTTTGACTTCATTCTAATGTTGACCCTTGAGAGCAAAATTTTGAATGCTATTAATACGGCCTCGCAGAGTTTGCAGCATAAGTCAGTGGATCTGGACAAAGCCTGTTACTTTTTGAAACGATTAATGAAAAGTGTACAAGAGTTGAGGGAAAATTTCTCAGAGTTTCTTTCTGAATCAACGCAGTTTGCACAAAGTTGTAATATATCTACTGAAATGAAGAAAAATCGACAGAGAATTGTGAAGCGGTTTTTTTATGAACTAGCGTCTCATCATAGAATTGACAACATTGTAAAATCGTTTGAAATAAAAATATTTAATGCCTCATTGGATATTGTAATTAAACAGATACAAAACAGGTTCTCTAGTTTACAAATGGTAGTCGAAAACTTTTCTTTTTTGAGGCCGGAAAACTTGACAAAACTTCCTGTGAAAGATATTACAGAAAAAGCAATTGTCCTCATAAATAAGTCAGTATCCTGATGACATCAATGACCAGCTAACGGGAGAAATATTGTCGTTCAGGTCATTGTTATCAGATGAGATTGCCGCAAAAAAAACTATCAGAGATATAGCAAAACTGCTGATTGAAGAAAATAATTTGCTCTTAAGTAGCTTTCCAAACCTTGCCACAACGGTGCAACTGTATTTCACCCTACCAGTGACGACTGCAACGGCAGAAAGAAGCTTTTCAAAATTAAAGCTTAAGAATTATTTGAGAAGTACAGGAAACGCAAGAAATTAATGTAGATAAAATTGTGGAAGAGTTTTTTCTTTTGAAAAAACGCAGACTAGGCCAACTTCAATAACTCAGTGTGTATGTGGCTGTAAAACTATGATAAACTGTCTCTACTGACAGTATTTAAATTATTCAACCATATTTTTTTTTATATTAAGTGATCTAGTGATTGTGTAAATAGTTGTTCAATTACCTAAATAACTTATAAACGATTACCATACAATGAACAAAACTACAAAATGCTCAGTTTAAAGCATTGGCATTGGATAAACAAAGGACACGAGATAATTCGAAAAGTATATACTAGAAAGTGACCAATGCAGAATGGATTTTTGGTAAGCTTTAATAATCTTATATAAATTGATAATAAATGACATATTTACAGCCATGAAAACACAATCACTTGGATTTTTCTAATAATACTAATTTATTTGTTAAAATAATAATCTAATCTCATTAATACTATTACTGCTACATTTAAGAGGAATACAAATCTTATTACCATACGTTTTTATGACGAAAATTAGTTAAAACCAATAAGAGTGTTTTAGACCAGTTTAAATCGTACTATTAACAATTCATTTATTTCTTTGTATGAAATATACATTATTTTACTTATTGAATTTACTTGAATCAATATTTAACATATTCTGTAATAATTATCTCATGTATCAGTAGTAGGTTTTTGCTTCGTCCTTGGAGCGCGAGTGTAAGAATAACGTATACAAAAATTGTATATTTTATTTTATATCGGTTATCCTTTAGGCCGAAAACTATTTATCATGGCGTTCGTGCAGTAAAGGAAATGTCAGGTCATATGCCTCGATTAATGAATAAATTAACCCGTTCACTCGTCAATAGTAATAATGGTTTCAAAGATATAGGGGGAGGGGGGCCTGATGAACAAACTTACGGGGGGGCCCGCGGGTTCTTATCGCCGCCACTGATCGTGTGTACCAAATTTGGGCCAAATCGGACTTAAAATAGGGTGGTTAATGTGCAACAAAACAAATATATACTTACGTTACTTCCGGTCAAAAAACATGTTTCCGGTTGTTGGATTTTTTTGGCTAACGAACTCGTACAAGCATAGTAGACAACCAAAAGAATGTGTGAACCAAATTTGAGCTAGTTCGGACTTAAAATACGACCGTTAGAGTGCAAACAAATATATACATATATTACTTCCGGTCAAAAAACGAGCTTACGGTTGATGGAATTTTTTGGCTAACGAACCAGTCCATGTGTACCTAATCTGGACCAAATCTGACTTAAAATGCGGCCATTAGAATGCAATCTCATATTATAATATATATATATATATATATATATATATATATATATACATATACATATATAATTTCTCATGATACCCCAAAATGTGTACTGGGGACCATCATCAGTGCTCATTTACTACTCCCGACCTTAGGTGTTACCATAAGGGTTACTGCAATAGCTCATCTTTCCTATGAAAATTTACTAATATTGACATCTGTAGAGAAAATACCAGCAACCTCAAGAAACTAGTATGGGAACACAATTTTACATAATATAACTTTAAAATCACTGTCCTGAAAAATTAGATTTTTTTAGATATGACGTTGTTGAAAGGAGTGAGCGATATTATGGGTGCTTTTTTATAAACTTACAACTCTGCTGCCATAATTCCCTCCACTAACAATGCCCACTTCATTGAAATATTTCCACGCTTGGTCATCAAACCCCCCATCACAACCATCTCCACAGTCAGAACAGCAACTTAGTACATCTTCAGCGGAGAGGTAACTATTAAAGGAACCTTTGCTTGCGATACAGAACCTATCTGTTAGGGTTGCCGCAGCTGCCACTGCCTGTAATAACCAAAAACAGAGATAATCTTATTCAAATTAATATATCTATATATAAATATAAGCGGCTTTGTCCTGACTAACTGACTGCAATAGAATCAACTTAGAGCAAAAACTACTAAAGATAAAATTACAAAAATTGAAAGATATATTCTTATGGGGTCATAAACACACACTGAGAAATAATTTTGCAAAATTTTTATTTTAAAGGGTAAAAGTAGTAAAAATTTGGGGCTACACTCTCCCAATCCTATAACAGATAAATAGCTGATTCAAATCAAAAGCTTAGCAACACATGTTTATTGAATGCATTTTCATTCATTACCATATAGCAACCAACTTAGCAAATTTAAAATCAACTAATAATTATTCTTCACAACCAACAGTTTTTTTTTTTTTTTTTTAGGTTAGGTGAAAGCAACAAAAATTAATGAAAAAAGTCTACTGTTTTATAATTTAAACATCTGGTGTTACCCATTGTATTATTTCCTTTAGTTGGCGTTATCAAAATTTTTTTGAAATGTTGACATTTGATTATTTAAATATTAATGGTGAAATTATAATTATTGGGGATGGTGTTTGTCTATTTCGATCTCTGTCTTACATTATGTATTAGTCACCTCTACTCCCCCCGATCCAAGTGCCTCTGTCTTAATCAATCGTTATTTCCATAAAAATATCAGATTATTATACATTAATCTGTTTGTATTTGCTTTTCTATGGGGATTGGTGATCGAAGGGAGCAGTGGCGGAGCCCACTAGTAGGTATAGTAGACCGCATATCTCGGATGTATTGTGGGCAAGAGAATGAGTTTAAACAAATTCAACAATTTCTTACACCTTAAGGAGAATATTTCTAAAAAAAATATTTTTTCAAATTATAGTGCACAAATGGTATTTTTTTTGTGGTTTTGAGTGGTTTTTGAAGAAATTTCTAATGTAAACATTGGTTGAATATTTTATCAATATAAATGTCTTTTAAATATATACGGTTTGAAAATAGTTTTTAAGTTGGTTCTGTTTTAAGGCGCCCACCGCCCTAATTAATTATACACACTTATACATTAAAAAAAAAGTATTATCGTTACATTGCACAGATTCCCCCTAAACTCAAAATTTGACCAAACATTAAAAACAATATGTCCTTTCAAACAATATTCCTCTTAGGCACTTTCCCACAAGTTTTCCACACAAATATATAATTTTGGAAAAAGCCCATTTCTAACTAAATTTAAATAGCAGCAATTAAACATGAACACCCGTCACATCCAGTATAATATACATTACACTGTCACATTGTCACACTACTTTTTGGAGCAGAATGCTGTTGCTTTTCTAAATATCCAAAATTATCTACACACAGGGCACTACAAACAATCATGAAAAACAAAATAGATTCAGTACTTTAGGCCAAAGTCCTGTCAACAATCAACAAGATGGAAAATCTACCATTTTCAAATTCAGATTTCTTCGGTTCTCGCTGTTTTCTTGTTTATATAATTTTTGATCAGTTATACATTTTCAAACTGATTACCCCTAAAGCTCTAAACATGTTCTAGTTGGTAGACCCACGATGTTATATTTATAGTAACTCAGTGGAAAGTAACTTTCCGATTTCTCTATAACTGGCACATTATGTGTTCATAAATGTTATAATTTACCCAACAAGATCCGCAGTCCCCTTGGTCCCTAACTCCTCTCAGAGCCTTACAGCTGGGCCATTCATCACGGGCATCGAAACTGTCTGGTATAACTTCACCAGTAACCTCTACATAAGTTTTTGTTGGTAAAACACTTTTCTTAACTCGTTTCCTATGTCCTAGAAGTCGCTTAAGGTAATTTTCAGATACTTGGTGAAAATTACGCCCTGCCTGAAAGAAAACAATAAAACCATAAGAATCTACATCGTTATTGTTAAATGTTAGGCCGTTTCTCATTTCTACTAAAATGTGGTAATGTTGGATTCGTATTAATGAATAAATTTACCTCTTATTTGTCATTTGACTTCGTTCTGTATGATTATTAAGCGTTTTGAAACCTTTGGTTTATTAGATATGTAAAAAAAGATTTAAATGTACACATCACGTACAAAATACAAAGGTGACAAATAACATCAGGTAGACGTATACTTTGTTGAACGGTCGATCGACTACTGATTAACTACATCACTGCTATTTATTTACGTTATGTTGCTGCTATATTGTAGTGATATGCCCGTATATAAATATTTTCACTTTTCAACTTCATGTGATACACTCATTTTAAAACGATAGCTTATATCGTTTTACACTAATAAGTGTTGCTTGAACTACTGTACTTGAATCTCCCTACGTTAGTAAAAAAGAAGTTTGAGTGTTACACTATGTAGAGCCAGGGCTATAGAATACAAGGGCTAGACCAGTCCGCCACGGAGAACGTTCCCGTGACTGCAACTGTGATTACGTCACGGCGGTAATGCCTGCTCCATTCCCACCGCTTCTCATAAGTATTCTCTGCTACAATAAATTCAATTTCTTATCAAAGCTGTAAAATTTTTATGATGGCCTCTTCTTCACTTAGTTTTAGTATTGGCACTACACAAAGCAATAAGCAGACAGTAAACAAAGATGTAAGAAGAAGACAGGGTTACAATAAAACTAACTAATTTGTGGGTAATAAACCGTTGTAGTGTATTAATGGTAGCATACTTTTAATTTGATTCTCCGAAACATTTCTGAAAACTAAATACGAAATTGAACAAAATGTGTCACATTATTGAAAATAATTGCATTTATTACAATAAACCACTAAAACTTGAATGTCATACTGCAGTTTAATAAAACATGTGTAGTACTTATAAAATAAAACACATAAATACTTATACATAATGAGTAAATTTTAAGCAGATATACACATTGACATAATAATTACTGCTGATATAAAATATTTTTTTTAAATAAAACTGCTTTATAGAAATTTTCCTTCCCTAGGCCTTAGGGAATAGTTAATTTAATAGTTGAATTTAAACAATTGAACTATTTTAATTTAAATTGATACTGTGCAATTTAATTTAGTCTAGAAATTTATCTTAAAATTATGTTTAATTTTTTATTTTTGTCATCATTAATGTTATTACTCTAGGTTTAAATTTGATTATAATTATTTGTGTACTATATATTTATTTATATCTAATTACTCTAACAATTTTAAGTGCATTTTGCTAGTAAAGATTTTGTTTAAACATACAGAAGAAATTACTTGAGGACCTTGGTAATTTTTTAACATAAAGTAATCTCGCTTGCAACTCTTACATTAAATAAATAATATTTTTTAATGTTTATTTTAATTTAACCCTCCCAGTGGCCGACTGCCCAAAATGACGTTCTCTCAGGCGCAAGATGCAGCTATTTCGACAATTAGCGAGAATTTGCATACATTTGCATTTTCGATTAATTAATTCACTTGGAATTATCCAATCGTAATAAAACCGTCATCGTTGGAAAGAAAATTAATTAAATTTTAACTTTTGTATTTAAAACTTTTTCGTAAAACGAATTTTTACATACGTAATCATCGTTTCAAAATTGTAGAATGTCAAACAGTTGTTTTCCGTGCGATATCGCGATGTTAAAAACGTAAAATATCATCATTTTCAACCGTCTGCAACTCCTCACAGTTGTCAATTGTCACAAAGATCATCACAGTATTGGATTCATTAGATTTTTATCTTTCAAGTGGTATTTTTAAATCATCTGTGACTACAATCGTTTATGAGATACAGAACTTAGAATACATAACTTAATAAGAACTGATCTAAGTTATTATAAACTTCTCACACATACAAATCATACAGATTCAAACTTAAGAGCAACCAAGCAAGCTTCATATAACCACTCCTAGATGGCGCTGATGAAGGTACATTTTTGTTATAACCGCTCCTAGGTGGTGCTGATAAACTATCTTTTACTTTACACGTTAATTTGTCAGTTTTCTTTCATGAAGCCGTAGTCTAGGGGATAACGAGGCGTCTTTCTGATCAAGAGATGCCGAGTTCGAATCTAGGCTAGGGAGACCAGATATCTAATCATATCTGTGGTTTGAGGGTAGGAGGGCGGAAGTAAAGCAAACGGTGGTTGGCTCGCTTCCAAGCTGACGGGATATGACTAGATATCTGGTCTCCGGCTGGGGCTGTTTTGCATAATTTTACTAAGGTAAAATATATATATATTTACTAAAAAAAACCAGTAAAAAATAATAAATAAATTTTTAGTAAACAACTATGTTGGAACATAAAAATTGCTATCTTCAACAGAAAATTTTTGAAATTGAAATATATTTTTACACATTTATATTTAGAACTAAATTACAAAACTTTTGTATATTTTGAATAAAATTACAAAATATTTTTACTATTTTTTATTTAGGCATAAATTTGGTTTTTCCCTTCCGTTTCTGAACATTTTTTGCTTTCTAAGCTAATAACTTTTACAATTTCAAAAGAAACTAATTTTTAGTGGCATATTTGAATTCTTTGAAGTTTCTTCTACAAAAAAGCTATGGAACATCTTTGGATTGGGGTTTATTTACTATTTTTGGCGAATTTTTAAAAATATGCTTGCAAAACGCTAAAAACAGGCTTTTCAATTTTAGCTTTAACCATGTCACTTGGAGGGTTAAAGCTTAGTAATAAAAATTTGTTGTTTTTAAATTTTGAGTTATCAATAATTACTGGTACTCTAAGTTTAAATCTTATTATTAATTATATATTATTCAAGTAACGCTGCAGACAATATTACTTGATAATTTTGGTAACATTTCATAAAGTAATCTCGTCTGCAACATTAAATAAATAAATACCTTACTAAAACGGTCTGCTACCGCAATGCAACAACATCATAATATATTACCAAATTAATAGTTTCAGTAATTTCGTCTGCAACGTTATATCAAATAACACGTGAGAGCTAAGACGAACCGTGCTTGTGTGGCGAGTCATGGCACCTCAGTGATGTCTCATAGGAGGAGGGGGTGGACAGAGAAAGGTTGGGTCAACATCAAAGGAGTGGACCAGCCCTGGTATTCTATAGCCCTGATTTAGAGCAGTGTTGTTCGCATGCTTTAGATTACACATTGGCATTGTCTTATGTTGAACTTACTGAAAAAAATATTACAATGTTGAATGTGTTAGTGTAAGTACTGTAGAAAGTGAATATGATGATAATGATTTAATAAGTGATATTAGAAGCAGTGATGAACAAGTTCTTTTTAATTTAGTGTGAAAACTGGAATAATAAGCAGATTCTTCTAGACACCACGGATGTACCACTCCTTGGGGTTGGGGAGTGTACATATGTTTCAATGGAAAAACAGTGAATTTCATCCGCAAGTTCATAATTTTAGTAAAACAACTGAAACAAGGGCTGGTTTCAAAGACACATTAAGGTGTATAAGCAATACATCTGAAATATTTGATTTTTTTTAGACAACAGATCTTACAAGTAGGCCTAAAATCGCTTTTGAGACAAAGAGGTATTTTCAGAATATTGTTTCTCATATAAATCCAACAGTTTCATCAAGTCTTTGAAAATGTATTGACACAAGTGCCAATGGAATTTATTTGTTTTAGCAGTAGCTAGCTAACTTCCAGAAATACAAACTTAAGTTTGAATGAATGTTGGTCATCTGAACAAATTTTAGAATAGTATTTATTTAAAGCATTTTTTTGGCTTAAAAGAAGTAATTTAAAATGATTTCAATTTAATAAAATAATGTTTAATAATTTAAAAAAACGTTATATTTAGCAGCCCAAAAGTTTCATTTCTATTTTCTGATCAACTAATCGACAGAACTACTGCATTGCCCTGCTGGTAAATTTAGTTATCTATTTGTGACTTGTATACATTACAATGAGTTTAAACTAAATATTTCTTTTTCTTATTTACATGGCACCTTTTTTAATCACTCTTAAAAATAAATATTTCCCAAGCTACAATATCCTCAAGATACAGTGGAATCTTGCAAATCCCAACGTCTGATAATCCGAATGCATAAATAATCCTAGCTATAGTAAAAGAAAATTTCATGCCAACGCACCAAGCTTTTTTTCACATTATTAACTCATTAAGGTAGTAATTATTCAGGTCTCTGCAGGACTAGCTGCCGCATTTAATTTTGTACAAATTGCATGCTTTTTGTTTGAGCTTTATAAAAACAGTAAGGTTAAAGATAAATCAGTGAAATTTTCTCTGTTTTTTTATTAAATTAGTATTCTTTGAATGTATATAGAATACTTTCTTTAAACACTTGCCATTTTATTTTTTTAAGATTTTTAACTTTGAAAATTTGTAAAATTGAAAGTAATTGCCTATAAATTGTATTTATTGGTATCTCAGTTGACTTATTTATTATTATTTTTAAGATTAGAATGTTTTTTACACTAATTAAAAAAATTAGGATCACAACTTTAAGCATAACCAAGATATAGCGAATAGTTTGCTCTCAGGTCATAAACAAAACAATGCTGCAAACATAGAGTACAGCAATCCCTCGCTATTCGCTTTCGGGGGATAGGTTCCGACAAATTGCCACGAATAACAAAACCACAAATAGCGAAAACTAAATCTTTATAGGAAAAGGGGGAGGGGTTATGTTCTTGACATATAAAATTTTTTAAAACTTATGTACTAATACCTATAGTTAATTTATTTACATAAGATACAGGCAGTCCTTGTTATACGCTGTCCGGCTTTACGCAATTTCTTTTTTACGTGGTAAAAAAAGTCCTTGAAAGGTTTAGTATTTGAGCTGAGTTGTTTGGAGTGTAGACTACAGTTGATCATTTTATAAGTTATTGGAGCGTTGTTTGTCATCTCACTCTCACATCAAGGTCAGTGCTCTCATAATGGTATCCATCCAAACTTGCTCTTTCATTGTCTGGATTTGTCTATTTTTAAAACTTAGTCATGTCAAAGCATCAAACTATCGTTCGCTGTCAGTAGCGAAAATATTGGTTACGACTGTTACGAGTGATAAAACGTAGTAAAAACTTAATTTCTTTCAAAATATTTTACTGTAATTTTAATTCTTTAAAATTAATTTGACTTGCTGTACACTAAATTGATGTCTCCAACTAAATCACAGTATGCCATTGATCTTCATTTGCACATGTCCTCTTGTATTCACGCAGAGGTGGGTTGTAGGGAAATCCCCATCTTGTATGTTTTGTTGTATTTGCGAGTGTTTTGCCGACGTGGTATTTATATAATGTTATTAAATTCGTACAATAATAATTACAGTGCTACACTATAATAATTTATGAATTTTGCATGTTCTTTATTGCTATTTATACAGTATTATTTTATTTTTTTAGCGACCGCGAATAATCAAAACCGTGAATACCAAGTCCGCGAATGTCGAGTGATTACTGTATTCGACGTTGTAGTAGACATTCAATAGCCTGTATTGCTCTAAAATCAGGCTGACAACCCATAAAAATGTAATATTTTGTTTCTAACAGACCGGCAGAAGCAATACAAGTAATATCTAGCGATTCATACTAAACTATGATGACAGTAATAGAATAAACGGAACACAATACCATCCTGTGGCTCAATGTTTGGACCAAAAATGCCACCACGAGTACAGCTCGTGAGACTACCTTAATGGGTTAAAGAACTGCAGCACCTTAATGGGACAGCAGTGGATGTCCCAAGTGCACAGTCGTTTTTGGGAGTATACACCATCCAAACAACGTCATAACCTCATCCATAACCATTAACCCATAGTTCACACCTACTTTTATACAGTATGTGTATGACAAGAACACTTGCGAGTTATTGGAGATTCCAAAATATTAATTCACTTTAAAGCCTTATTTTGCACTATATATTTTTAACCCTTCGTACGCTACCATGAAAAGAGTAAAAAATCACTTTAGCGCTTAATTAGGCGAAAAGTAAAAAAATTATTATTTGTTAAAATTTTTTTTTTTTTTTAGTTCTATAGGTTTGTTACCACTGAAAAACAAATATGGTTAAAATAAAAAATTACGGTACTATAAAAAAAGTATAAATTGATATCGCAAAATTGGTGATTTTTTATTTATTGAATTTTTTAAAATTCTATAAGTCTGGTATGAATAAAAAAACAAATACGATTAAAAGAAAGTGTATTATTGGTTATAATAACCTCACACAACAATAACACGCACAAGCCTAAACATTAGTACGCAAGTACCGAGTATCAGGTGTTCACTGCCAGCCAGCAAAAATATCCGCTTCCAGCGTACAAAGGACAACTGAATGCGCACGCACATGACAAAACAAAGGCTTATCTTGTTTGTCAACAGCTGTGTAACACACCCAACAAACGTCATCTGACCACTCAAGGAACCTTCCTTAAGCTAGCCATACACGGTCCAATTTGTAGTCCGATTCAATGTCCGATGTCCGATGTAGGATCCGATGTAGGAGCGTGAATGGGCTTGATGGACGACGAGTTGGATGATCGGACAAATCGGAGTCCCAGATCAGACTACAAGATGATCCGACTTCCAACTTCCGATGGAGTCGGACTGTGAGTGGGGTGATCGTCCGATTGCCATTTTAAACTTTCTTCTTGTTGTTGTTTGATCTTCCCTTTCCCCTATACTTTGTACACTTTTACATCTATAATAATGGATAATAAAGGGTTTTTGGAATTTATTGAATTGTACCGGGAGAATAGGTGTTTGTGAAGACAAGTTATGCAATTTATGCAAACTGACATGTTTGTGAGCATCTTCGCGTCGCAATAGTTCAAAAATAATTTCTTAACCTATTGAAAAATATAGGTGAATGTTTACTACACTAAAAAAAAATTAGGCAGTTGTCTAATATATTTAAAAATATAGGTGATTGTTTAGTATACTGAAAATGTAGGCGATTGAAAGTATACTGACATAATATAGGGGATTGTTTAGTATAATGAAAAGTGCAGGTGATTGTTTACTAAACTGAAAATATATTGGCGGTTGTCTACTATATTAAAAAATGTAGGCGATTGTCTACTATACCTACTGAAAATATATAGGGATTGTTTTCTATACTGAAAAAAATATAGGCGGTTGTCTACTATATTTAAAAATATAAGTGATTGTAAGTATACTGACAAAATATAGGGAATTGTTTAGTCTAATTATTTGCATATAGTAATTGCTGTAGATTTTTATACAACTACCACTATGTACAAGGAAACAAGACTGAATTGGAATGATTTCTTGTCGTGGAGTTGAAAATTTGAGAACTATTTGAATAATGTAAATCAATGGGTATATTTTTTATTTATTACTAGAGATACCCCAGCGTGCTCCGCATGCCAACCCTGTTGGAACTTTCTATACACATAATTATGTTATATTTTCTTTATAATAAAGATGTAGGATTAATAACATCAAAACTAAGATCGTAAATGTCCAAAATGAAATTATTTTATATTATAACATTAGTTCTAAATAGGCCTAATAAAGGTTATAAGAACCAGCAATGCTCAGGTCTACATTTTAATAAAATCCTAACCTAAAATTTAGAAAAGTAAATATTGGCTTAAAAGTTTAAAATCAGCTGTTAATGGAATTATTATTAATGGAAACATTAGTTGGATCGTAAGTTGGATGGTAAGTTGGATCGTGAATGGTGAAACGCATCCAACTTGCAGTCCAACTCGGTCGTCCTACAAATCAGACCGTGTATGGCTAGCTTTACGGGCAAGAGCGGAATATTCTGCTTAAAAACTCGTAGGGTTAAATACGAGTGGTGGAATATTCCACTTATTGCGTACGAAGGGTTAATACATTATTTTCTAACGTGTTAAATAAAAGATCTTCTTAGTTGTTTAGTCTAATGGACTTTATTTGGAAACAATATTATTATTTCTACATCCCATTTGAATAAAATTTTTTTTTATTACATTACATAAAAAACAAACGAGATTTAGACAAAAATTAGAGCACTATAACAACAACTAAACAAAACAGTACAACTTTATAATATGAATTGTAATATTTAAGCTAAAATACACAGCAAAAAAAAAAATTTCTAAATCCTAATTACTAATAAAAACAAAACAATAAATGAAATGGAGAAAAATAAAGAATAAAATAATGCAGCCTCCATGAGTCTGCATATTAACTTATCTATTTTTTTATTAGCCATATTTATATACAATAATTGATAATGGAAATGATTTGGTAATTGGAAACACCTCCGGTACTAATTAGTTCGGAAAATCGAGGTTAAAAAATATATCATACTACCTGTTCGATCCGGCTTTGCACGGATAGACAAATCAAAGTTATATGTATATAAACAAAAAATAGGGCCGCTGCGGCCGGATCAAGTTATTTAACTTGGTTGTCGAGAGGTTGAGGAGGTGAGCGTCACAACGGACGTGACACTCATTCCCTTGCCCTCAGGGGTGTATCTGCACTCAAGACCGTTGGAGTTGGCTCACTCGACTGAAGAGTTGGGCCTATGCAATGAAGAGTTGCATCCTGCATGAGGTGTCCCTGCGCTGGACTAAGGTCTAGGCTGAATCCAACGGATCTAAGGGAGTAAACCCTGAAATAAAATCCCCAATTCGAAGGTTTTTCACCCGTGCTGATAGGATGAATGGTACCAGGGTAATGGTACATTAAACGGGATACCTGAGATACCAGGCGACCTCTCAGGGAAACTTAGCCTTACCATGCATGCGGCCTCTGTGCTGCGGACCTCTTTACTACCCTGCTCTACTCATGGGAACCATATGGATCCAAAACAAAAAACAAAACACAGCAGAGGACCAGCCAACAACTGGAAACTCAGCCGGTCACTCAGGACAGGTAGCGGCCTCAGAGCATGCTCACCTTGTCCAAAACACAGAAGTACCCGAATCTGCTTCTTTTGTCGACAGACGAGAACCAGCCATCGAGCAGGGTTCTAGATCTGCTGACATGGATGTAGATCCTAGTAAGGAGGAGGTTGAGTCGGGCTCTGAGCTGGACGAAGACCTCCTCCTGACAAATCCTGACACCCCAGGTTTCTCAGGTGAGCTGACGGACGCTACCAAGCAGTTGGTCTTGCTCAATGTGGACGGAGGCGTCCTAGGATGTCCAAATCAGATAGGAGACGTGCTCTCAAGGCCAAATACGGCAGGGAGAATGACCCCAAAAATTTGATAAGCGCAAGAACAAAGGTGCGGCCTCGACAGATGCCAATGTTCCCGCTCTCATGGAAGGGGGGTCAGAAGCGCGGCAGAACCGATGCTCCAACTCCCCCTTCCACTGAAACACAGAGGAAGAGACCTAGACAATCTGGTGAGCACGGTGCATCGACATCGGCACAACCTGGATCATCGTTTAAGGAAGCTCTCTCCTCCATTAAAATGGCAGTTGTGCCTAAATGTTTTCCCGAAGAAAAATTCTCCGAGGAACAGGGCACAACATTAGAAAATGCCATTATGGACAAGTTCGAGTGTCTGGAGGACGGCTCATACCCAGTCTTCTCAGGCTCGTGCATGGAGAAAGGAGCACTCATTATCTCGTGCTCCAATTCTCATACCAAACTCTGGTTGACGAAAGTCATTTCCAGTATTAGACCTCTGGGCGAGGATGTTGAGCTTATCGTTGGTGACCGAAAGGATATCCTGCGGGCTACCAAGGTGTTCCTCAGAGCACCTGTCAAGCTGGCAGGGACTCCAGAAAGGATCCGGGATATGCTTGACAAACAAAACCCGAGCTTCAGGGTCAAAGACTGGAAGACCTTGGTGACAAAGGAGGACCCCAAAGGCGGCACCTTTGTCTTCCTGGTTGACGACTCGTCTCTTGCAGCCATCAAGGCAGCAGGATGCAAGGCGCATGTAGGACTGTGGCAAGTCTCTCTTGTCTTGTTGTCAGGAAGAGACAATGCTGAATGTCCTGCAGAGAAACCTTCACCACAGTAAGGCGGCTTCGGCCTCCTTCTGCCAAACATTCCGGCAAAAACACATCGAGCTGGCGCTGATCCAGGAGCCTTGGCTCCATCGAGGTCGGATCGCAGGACTGGGAGATGCCGAAGGTAAGCTTATTTTTTGTAACTCGATTGACAACAACCGAACCTGCATTCTTGCAAGGTCGGGAGTACAATGCTTGCCTTAATTCAATTTTTGTTCCACAGACACCACTACAGTGATAATCCACTGGCAAAATGGGAAGGACAAACAGGGCCTAATTTTGAGCTCCGCTTACCTGCCATACGATGCCAGTACACCTCCTCCATCTAGAGACCTGGAACTCCTGGTGGAGGCTTCAACTGTCAGAAGTCAGCAGCTTCTGGTGGGGTGTGACGCTAACGCGCATCACCATCTAGGATGGGGCAGCACTGACACCAATACTCTTACAGTAAGGGGTGAGTCATTACTAGATTTTCTCTTGTCTAATAACTTACATATTGTTAATGTAGGCGATACACCGACCTTCTCCAATAAAATCAGGATTGAGGTCATAGGCATTCCCTTTTGTACAGAAAATACAGCACATCTGATTAGGGACTGGCACGTGTCAACAGAAGCCTCCCTGTCAGATCACAAGTACATAATGTTTCAACTAGAAAAACATACAACACAAAAGCACTATTTAGGAATCCGAGGGCTACCGACTGGGGGTCCTATTCGGATCAGCTGTCGGTGGTACTCGGCTCCATAACGGGGGTGATTGCAACCTTTCCAGACGTGGACCGAGTGGCCTCCTCACTTCAGGAGGCCATAATGGACTGCTATCTGGATAACTGCCCTCTGCGATCTAAAACTGGTAGATCTAATACCAGATGGTGGTCTCCGGACCTTGGTCGCAGAAGGAAACAATTAAGAAGGCTGTTTAATGCCTCCAAGCGGAGCGGTGATTTAAGGGAGTACCATCTAGCTCTCACATCATACAGCAAAGCTATTAGGCAAGCCAAACTTGATTCCTGGAAGGCATTCACCAACAAAGTGAATAACCAAAAGGAGGCAGCTAGACTGCAACAAGTAATGGCTTCAAAACCTCATAATCCTGTGGGCACCTTAAGGAAGCTGACAGGAGGTTACACTAAAACAGCGGAAGAGAGGCTCAAGGTACTACTTGAAACTCACTTCCCTGGATGCATAAATAGTGACACTGCAGACGGTAGTCGGAGTCAAGCTGGGGATAGCTCTTGGCAGAGGGCATCCCGGGCTGATTGGAAACTGGCCAGAAGCATTGTCACTATTTCTAAACTAAAATGGGCAATAAACAAATTCAGCCCATTTAAATCACCTGGCGGATACGGAATCTATCCGGCATTATTGCAGGAAGGACCAAACTCCCTGATTCAATGGATCTGCAAGCTATCTAGAGCCAGTGTAGCCTATGGCTACATTCCACAGGCGTGGAGAGCTAGCAGAGTAACACTCATTCCTAAGCGCGGCAGAACAAATTATTCTGATGCCAAAGCTTATCGACCTATCAGCTTATCCTCGTTTCTCTTAAAAACAGTGGAAAGGCCAGTGGAAAGAGACTTGAGAAAAGGGGTGCTCTCTGAGGTACCTCTTCATCGAAATCAACACGCCTACCAACCGGGAAAATCCTGTGAAACTGCTCTACACAGTCTGGTGGGCAGAATCGAGGATACCCTGGAAAGGAAGGAAATAGCCCTGTGCGCTTTCTTGGACATAGAAGGCGCATTCGACAATACTTCATTTGACTCAATAGTGCGGAAACTGCAAGAGCCAGATGTGGGCCCGGCCATAACAAGGTGGGTGCACTCCATGCTACGAAGCAGGCGCATACAAAGCTCCCTACTTGGTGAACTGATTGAGGTCACGGCTACAAGAGGGTGTCCACAGGGAGGAGTTCTTTCACCTCTGCTGTGGAGCTTGGTGGTCGACAGTCTCATTACAGAAATTAACCAGTCAGGAACATACATCCAAGGCTATGCAGATGACAGCAATCTTGGTTACTGGTAAAAATGATGACACTGTCTCGGATATCATAAATAGAGATCTGAGACGTGTTAAAACATGGTGTGCAAAGGAAGGCCTCAACGTCAATCCTAACAAAACCACTATAGTTCCCTTTACAAGGAAAAGGAACTTAACAGCCCTGGAGAGGATATCCATGGACAACACCCGGTTGAATATCTCCGTGTCAGTAAAGTATCTTGGGGTAATTCTTGATCAAAAGCTGACATGGAATGCACACCTGGTCAATCTGCTTCTTAAGGCAAAATGGGCGCTTCTGGCAACCAGACGCTTTATTGGAACTACCTGGGGTCTCAAACCTCATATGGCTCTTTGGCTGTATGAATCTGTGATTAGACCCCAGATTACATATGGAGCGGTGGTTTGGTGGAAGAAATCATGCCAAACTGCTGCTGATATCAAGCTAACTGGTCTACAACGACTTGCATGCTTATGTATAACTGGAGCTTTCAGAAGTAGCCCTACAGCAGCTTTGGAGGTGCTCCTTGGACTTCCGCCTCTAGACATTCACATAATGTCGGAGGCAAGGAAGTCGGCATACAGACTAATAAGTGTGAACGAATGGCGGAGGGTCATGCCAGGAGCAGGACATTCCGACATTGTGAACACCGTACTTAAAAACTCGGTATTAGACATGGCGACTGATGCAATGCACACCGAGTACGTTTTTTATAGACCCTTTACAGTAACCCTCGGAACCCGAGAAGACTGGGAAGGAAACATCAAACCGGGATCTGCTACAGGAACTCTAGTCTGGTACACAGACGGGTCTTTGATGGGCAGCAATTCTGGCTATGGCGTATACAGGGCTTCACCAAGGACGAACATTAGTGCAAGTCTTGGGACATTCTGCACAGTCTTCCAAGCAGAAATCTTAGCAATTACTGCTTGCGCCCACTTAGGATTGTCGAATGGATACAGGAACAGACATATCCTAATACTTTCTGATAGTCAAGCAGCACTTAAAGCGCTGGACTCACTACAAGTCACATCCAAACTGGTGAAGGAGTGCCTCTCAACACTAGTCAGACTCTCCACATTAAACATGGTGGAATTGAGATGGGTGCCAGGACACCGTGGCATTCCAGGAAATGAGATGTCAGATGCTCTTGCAAAGAAAGGAGCATCTACACCATTCACGAGGCCAGAACCAATTTGCTGCATTAGCCATAGCATGGCCAAGAGCGCAGTAAAAAACTGGGCCAGGGAAGAGCAACGCCAGAGATGATGGAGATTACCTGGGCACATTCAGAGTAAACGACTGATCAAGGGACCAAACGCCAAGCTTACTAAATCCCTAATCAAGTTAAACCGACCACAACTCAAAAGAGTTGCAGAACTCATTACTGGACATGGCCAGTTCAGGAAACACTTAGCAACAGTGGGAATCCTTGAAGGCGACCAACGCTGTCGGCTTTGTAATCAGGCAGAAGAGTCAGCAAGCCACGTCATATTTGAGTGCGAGATCCTGGAGCGTAGGAGGAGGAGGCTCTTTGGAATCCAGCAACCAGGAGACGAAGAAGACACATACTTGGAGAAAATCCTGGACCTCACAAGGGGTTCAGGCTTCTAACGTGCTATGCGCAGTACACAGGGGGCACAATAAACCAAAGGTTGACGTGTAAGGAGGCCTTCTCCAAGGAGGAATCCACCCCAATATAATCTAATCTAATCTAATCTAAACAAAAAATATATATCAAGAAATATATTTACTTATGGGGATTTATATATATTCAATATATAAATACTATGAATTTCTTATGGGGTTTTCTAGTAACTTTGTCCCCCCGAACCTCCCTAAAATTTGTTATTTTTTTAAAACCTTTCTTAGCGAGCACCTAGTTCCCTAGAGGAAGCTACGTACCAAATTTCATTCCAATCCGTTTGGTGGTTTTTTTTAGTAACTTTGACCCCCCCCAAACCCCCCTAAAATTTCGAATTTTTTGAAAACCTTTTTTAGCGAGCACCTATGGCCACCCTAGAGGAAGCTACATACCAAATTTCATTCCTATCCGTTTGGTGATTTTTGAGATTTCATGATGAGTCAGTGAGTGGTATTGGATTATAGTACATGAATTTACTGCAAGTTCGATATATTAGTTATATATCATTCATTATATATATAGATAGATAGATAGATTACATACTAATATATCGGACTTGCAGTAAATTCATAAATTTTTTTGGTACATAAGTATTAAATTACTTGTATTATATTTTGTAAATACAAATGTCCGAATAAACAATTATTAAAATATGGAAATTTCATAATCGGAAAAGAAAGAACATTTCAGATAGGCTACAATCTTGACTCTATAACTACCATAATGAACTAATCATTTCGAGTACCAGTTAAATATAATCATATTAGCCATTTTGAATATTAATATTAATATCATATTAATATTATGAAAAGTGTAATTAAGGATTGGAAGATGATGAACTTGCCTTCCATGTTGTATGTGCATTGTTAACAGTTTTGATGATATCGTCAGATTCCAACGGTTTGAAACCTGAAGCACAAACTGTTGTCAAGCTAATGGCCAGAATCAAAAGCTTCATTGTTCTGAAACATAATGTCAATAATAATTAATTTCAATCAAATTTACTTTTAGTTCACAAACCACTGATTTCTAAAACAAAAAATTTGTGGGAACATTTTTGAAACATCGTATTAATAATTTGTGAACTGTTTTGATTTTCTTAATATTTTTTGACCATGAACTGGTTGGAGTTTAAACCATGAAGCAAGTTTTCAATGTCCAATTTTTATTAAAATATTTTATCACAACCGACCACATCATTCACCGCTGCTATATCTATTCAAGAAAGGGTAGTTGCATTTGAGACGTTTGATAATCTTTTCTTATACTGTAATATCAAGAATGAAGTTTTGAATGACGGCAAACAGAAATATAATTTTGGTTAAATTATTATTAATGGCCAATTTATTCTTCTTGATTCAGGGATTCCCTTGAAGACTTACATTTTCACAAGAACTAGCAAGCTCACACAAATTCCCAACCTGTGAAGAAAGCGTGGTCTCTGTCAAATCTCTGCATGATAAGTGTTTATAAGGAAAGTTTAAAAAAATTAGAGTTGGAAGAAAATATTTCTAAAAATTTTTTCCTAAAACTTAGAGAAATAAATATGAAATTTATTTATTCCTAAACAAAATGATTAACAAAAATGCTATTCTTTAACATTACTATTGTTATGTTAATGTTATTTTGTATTAATTGTTACCAATTATGTTTTGGTGCTCTAAACTCCCCTTTTAGAAGAACCTTTCTCAGACCTCTAGATAAAACTCAATGCATTTCAGAGCTAGATTTTTAATATGCTTAGGCTTGCCATCGATTGGAAGAATTTAAAACCTTGTGACCAAATTCATACATTTAAAATAAAAAGTACGTAAGAAGTGAAACTCCTTAGGTTCTAGAAACAGTTGATTTTATTGTTGCTCTCTTTGCATTTGTTGACGATTTTATTATTTCAGGATTAGGAAATGGTTACATGGAATTAAATTAAAGAAAACCATGAATTAATTAAATGAAATGCATCAAGTATGCATCAATTCATAATCTAATAAAAAAACTACGGGTTTATGATAGCTGAAGTATGACAATAAGAAGCATCTACTGGTTCCCTATGCTACGTATTAGCACAGTACACACGGCGCATGTGTGTAGAACTGTATATAGCGTTTGCGAAGGAAAGATTAAAAATGATTCTTGCTCTCTTTCTTTTCAATTGCCGGTTGGACTCTGAAAAAGGGAACCGTTTCAATTCTTGAAGCTACTATTGCTAGAAAAAATGCTACGTATACACACAGTATGCACTGTCGGTTGAAGAAGGGGAAACGTTTCATTTTTCGTCTGATTTAGACCAATTTGCCCTGTGTTTTACTTAAAACAATCTTACTAATGTAATTCAATCTCAGATTATTTTATTATTTGTATAGTGTTTCTTTGTGTTGTATTTTAACAATGAGTGCTTGTACTGGATGAAGCCGAAGGAGTCCAGAGAAACAGCACTGAATATAACTATACTCAATAAAGAATTATTGTAACCACATAAACTGACTCAGTAATAATATAGGTACTGTATGAGATCAGAGGGGCCTTGTAAATATATTTTAAAGCCACTAAATATAGTAAAAAAGCCTTAATCCATTGAGGATCCCAAAACATTTTTTTCTGAAGCAGTTTTTGATAAAATGAGAATATCAGACAACCATTTGTAAAGAATCTCCTTATATTTATTATCAAGAACTCTAGCACTCTCCGCAACAGTATCTGTTACTGTACATGTAGTTCATACACCATAAGATTTCTAAAACTAAATAAAATATATTCAAACTACAACCATTTTGTAAACCAAATTTTGTTTAGGAACATTCTGTACTATTTGTAAGGTTTTTACTTTTTTTAACATAATAACAAATAATTTCAAAATAGATGTTGGAGGTTGGTAGATTTGGCGCTGAGAATATAATTGTGTCCCATTATAAATAAACTGTATGTACTGGTTTTCTGTTCTTCGCACCTTCTGTCGATACTTAACTCATATCATTTCAATCCACTATTGTTATTATTTTGCATGATAATTCCATCAAGAATTAATAAAAGCTATTATTTTTTTAAATATAGATAGTGATTTGTGCACAGGCTATGCTCACGTGAGCTCGATTACCGTGGTTAATAATATGTTTATAAGTATTTTGAAGTTTATTGTTTTGTAATAATTGTCTTTGTTCTTTATGCAGTATTATGATTATGTTAATTTATTTTGCTATTTTTATGTTATTTCTGTAATTTGTGTGGAATTAATAAATAAATTTGAGGGGTGAATCAGCATAATGGCTCCGTGGGTCCCAACATTCATAAAAACAAATATGATTTGCACTCAATGGGTTACGTTCTTACCATATTTTAATTATAATATAACTGCCCTACTGGAATGCCATCTTACATTGTAAAATGTTTTATATATACATCCGATATAAGTCAAAAGAGAACATGAAGAGGATCTACTACGCTCACTCTACCACTACGCCGAACCGTAATGTTTAATAAATCGATTACTGTGTCCGTTTGCCGCTTATGGAATTCCAATCCCAGAAGCAACAAAGTTTTTTGATGGCCGAGTCCAGTTTTCAAAAATCCTAAGATCTTACTTCATGAACAAAATCGACGAATGTTCCTTGTCTTGAGGTGAATAGATTGCTATTGGATTTGTATGAAAGTAAGTATTATATTTTTAAAGGTTTGTTTTTCCTCTCTTTTTTCATTATAAATTTGATTTTGTAATTTATTATATTGTAAATTAAGTGATATTAGCAAATAATTGCTTGAGAGAATTGTAAAATTTGTCTTTCTTTTCAATTTATTTTCTATATTAGTTTTTGTACAACATTGTAAATTTCTACACTATTTGTAGTGGGTTAGATGGAAGCGAGGACTTTATAGTCCTTTTTTCGCCCAAAATAAAGCATTTGTTAATTCATTCTTTGGTCTGGCCTGTTTATTTATCATACTATTGAATCAATTCTATTCAGTACTAAATCTTTTGTTGTTTTGTAAACATACGTTATGGTCGAAAACAAAGAAACACTGAAACTTATAATCATATTATGTCCTATCAAAGTTGATCACTTTGGCTATTCTGTCATAGCAAATAGTTGTTTGTTGATTTTAAATCAAGCGGTGCAAAGATTTAAATGGTATCATCAGAAAAATATTTTCTGTAGAACACTATTTACACTCATACAGAATTGGCTGTGAAAACAGGCCTAGGATAACGCAAGTTATAAACGAGTTTTAGGAGTGTTTTTAATGACGTTCACCAACAACACAAGGTCATCCATTTTCAGCTACATATAATGCAAATCAGCCCTTTCTCTTCTACCCCTTTATCAACTAACATCAGTCTGTGGGTTCAAAGATTAAGGCTGATGTTTCATACAAAAAATAATTAAATAATTCGATCATGCAGCTGCAAAGCTGATGTGAGTTGAGCGAATTTCCAAAATTAAGTTTATAAGTTTTAGGGTTTCATCCAAATATTTGGGAAAATTAGTCTACTCACAAAGGCACTGAATAGCTGCCAGCAGTGGCACCTCAGCCTCAAATCCCGGCTCATGTTTGCTTCATTTCGCTTGGGAGCTGCCTTACGGTAAAATCCCTCATGTGGATCTGAACTGGGTACTTTTATGGTACTTTATGTTTTGATCGATTTTGGGGGAACCAGACAGGCTATAAGGGCATGTCAAAAAAAACAAAATGTGCACAATAATCTATATATATAAAAATGAATTGCTGTTCGTTAGTCTCGCTAAAACTCGAGAACGACTGGACCGATTTGGCTATTTTTGGTCTTAAAATGTTTTTAGTAGTTCATAGAAGGTTTATACGTAAAGAAAAGTTTGAAAAGTTTCCTGAAAAAGTTTCAAATTTGGAAGAAATTGAACAGCATTTATTGTATGAACTCAAAACCATAGCTCACAAAAACAGCTGTTCGTATAAAAAGCTTATGTTTGTTTACATGTATTACCATAGCAACATTACTTAGCAAATTTATAATCACTTTAATACTCTTCAAAACCAACAGCTTTTTAAGGTTAGATTGAAAAACTATAAACAAACACAAATAAAAATGCTTACAGAATTATAATTCAACTCAAACATTGGTTATTAAATATCTATATAGGCCTACTTAGAGATATGCTGCTTAAAATATTGTTTATGTAAAATCTATCATAACTATGAAGTTTTTAATACTTTTCAAAACATATTTTCGCTATCAATAATAATAATAACAAACAAATTATTTGACACCCTGCATAACCATAAACATACACGAGTTTAAACATATTTTATTGAAAACTAAACAAACCATCTGAATTAAACTAAATGCCATTAAAATATCACATTCGTAGCTTTATTTTGATATATACTGTATATTGTATATTTAAATACTAAACAATATATATCTTATACTAATTAGGCCTATATATTTAAAATTACAAACTCTATTTGAACCAGTTTGTTACATCTTAAATTAACGTGGATGTTACAAAGTGATTCAAATATCTTTTCTATGACCCCCAGCTAATTTAAACCACTGCTAAGAAAGGGTTACAAGAAATTCGAAATTTTAGGGTGGTTTGGGGAGGGGGGTAAAAGTTACTAAAAATCCCTATAAGAACGAATTGGAATGAAATTTGGTACGTAGCTTCCTCTAAGGCCGTAGGTGCTCGCAACATTGTCAATAAAATTAAGTGAAAGTCAAACTTAGTAAAAACTATAAATTAAAACGATATATTTAAAGCTTTTTCATGTTAGATAGTAGTTTACAGGAATACAATTTTCAGTGCTTTCCTAAATAGTGTAGGCTTTTTTTCATGACCACAGTAGGATACGCACAGGTATTCAACGAACACTTAAAAAGAATTACAATTACGTCAAAAAGACTGAAAATACCAACAACCACGGGCAACGCCGTACGGGTCAGCTTTCTCCTATATTTATTTTCTTAAATAAAACCCAAAAACATTTCATCTAGTACAAAAAATCTCAAAAAATTTTACTTCCGATCAAAAAAAGTGTTTGCGGTTATTGGACGTTTTTTGCTAAGTCCAAGTGATTTAGGAAACCAACAAGTGTACCAAATCGGAGGTAAAATGTGTCCGTTAGAGTCCAAACAAACATAAATACATAACATACATATGTATAAAATTTTTTTAATTACACCAAAAACGTGTTCTGGGGACCATGATTGTTGCTAATTGACCACTCCTGTCCTTAGGTCTCACCATAAGTGTCACTGCAGTAGCTCAACTTTTTTTATGGAAATTTGCTAATAACAGACTTTCAATATATTTAAAGTAAAAGAAACAAACAAATTAGTTACAATCTATATATAAGGCAAAGCCCTCACTCACTGATCATCACTAATTCTCCCACTTCCCATGAAACTAGAGAGATGAAATTTGACATGTCGTGTATACTTCGTGATGTAAATAGGAAAACTAAAGAAATTTCATTTTGATATTCATATTTTTAGGGGTAGTTTAGGTTTAGGGGTAGTTTTGACTGATCACATTTTCCCAAAAACCATACCACATAGTAACTTGAAATTTGGTACACATATTGCTCATAGGCACACTAAGAACGGATTTTAAAATGTTTAGCCTGTAAGGGTTGAAACAACTCCTGAAACAATAAATATTGTTTGTTATATATCTCAAAAACCTTACCACCTAGGAACTTGAAATTTGGTACACGTATTGCTCATAGGCACTAGAGGCGTACTAAGGAAGCATTTTAAAATATTTGTCCTTTAAGGGTTGAAACAACCCCTAAAACAATAAATATTGTTTATTATATATCTCAAAAACTTTACCTCCTAGAAACTTGAAATTTGGTACCGGTACACGTATTTGTCATAGGAGCAAGAGGCGTACTAAGAATGAA
This sequence comes from Philaenus spumarius, assembly GCA_018207615.1. NCBI lineage: Eukaryota > Metazoa > Arthropoda > Insecta > Hemiptera > Aphrophoridae > Philaenus > Philaenus spumarius. The sequence continues at coordinate 63,750 of JAGFPH010006829.1, forward strand.
TTTTAAACTATTTGGTCTGTAAGGGTCGAAACAACCCCTAAAACAATAAATATTGTTTGTTATATATCTCAAAAACCCTATCTCCTAGAAACGTGAAATTTGATAGACATATTTTTCATAGGACCTAAAGGCAAACTAAGTAATGATTTTAAAATATTTGGTCTTTATGAGTTGAAACAACCAATAAAAAAATAAGTATTGTATGTTATAATTTCCTTAAAGCTAGAAAACAAATATGTTATTCGTTTATTTCTTACACGATAGATATAAAAAGTAAACCAGTTTTACATTTTGTAACGTTCTGCTAATAGGTGAAAATGTATTAACAACCCCTAAAACTGTAAATATTAATTGAATAGGAACGTGAAATTTGGTACACATATTGCTCAATAGGGGCTAGAGGCGAACTTAGAAAGTATTTTTAAATATTTGGCCTTTAAGGGTTTAAACAACCCATAAAACAATAAACATTGTTTGTTATACTTTCCTTAAAGCAAGAAAGCTGAATTTTTTTACATTTATTTCTTACAAGATACATATAAAAAATAAACCAGTTTTACATTTTATCACGTTCTGCTAAGGGGTGAACATTTAGTAACAACCCCTATAACTATAAATATTAATTTAATACCGCTAAGGAACGTGAAATATTTGGTTCACATATTGCTCATAGGCGCACTAAGATAGGATTTAAAAATATTTGGCCTTTAAGGATTGAAACATCCCCTAAAACAATATATATTGTTTGTTTACTTTCCTAAAAGCTGAAATTATGTACATATATTTTTTACAAAACACATGAAAAATAAATTAGTTTTATATTTGTAACACTTACAAGCCATGTAACAGGAATGTTATATGATCATAAATTAATAAATACCCATAATGACTAAAAACATAGAGGTGTGGTCTGATAGATAAAAGAGACGCAATATATAATAATAAATATTTATAATTCTTGTATACTTGTATAACTTCATTTATGACGCAAAATAATTAAAGTAGAATCATTTAAGTAAACATAAAGTAAAGAATAGGCAGACTATGAATAACAAAGATGAAAAAGCAGACTTAAAAATATTTATGAATAAAAGCGTATAAAAAAAATTTAAAGTATATAAAAACTCACTATAGCCAGAAACGGTGGTGCGGTTGGAAAAAAACAGTTAAAATAAATAAGTGGTCTCATAATGAACAGTTTTATTAATATAACAAGGTGAAAGAAAACATTGTAAAATAAATTATATTTTAAGCATGTATGAATGCACAGTGCAGATAAGCTAGATCACAATGCTCATGAGGGTTGAGTTGATGCAGGAGGCCCTGTACTGCATCCAAAAGGTAGACTTCAATCAAGTATGGCGAAAGCTTAACATGTACAGTAGAATGTGACAAGAGTATTTTTTCACAAAATGTAGTTTTTTGATATTGGAGAGTGATGAATATTGCATCAAAGTGAATTAGGAGTGCTATAGCATTGGTGTAAGCTTCGGCAATAAAATCGATCGTATTTCTTCGACATAAAGTGAACTTGTGAAAATTTGACCATGTGCTTGGCTTAAGTGCGTATAAGAACGGAAGCGTGTTGAAGATATCCGTAAAAATTAGTGAAATCCTAGGTAAAAACGTTAATGAGAACAATTCAGTAAGTAATAATGACCATAAAATCTAATAATTTCAGTCTGCATTTTAAATTAAAATTTTTTTTTTAACAAGTAACTTCATTTAGTTTTGAATTGCGTCTTAATTTGTTTAAGATAGGCCTAGTGGTATCTTGTGTAAATTTTCGATAATTTGATTTGTTTGCTTCATGATGGTAATTTTGTTTGTAAATAATTATTTCTCTATAATGTGTGAGTAAAAAGGTAGTTGTTCCGCCACGATGTCTTAAATTCTTTCATTTAACCATGCCCATCCATTAGTAAGTACTTTGCAGCCAAGAACCATGACCTGAGAAATTAAAGTTAATGTAGAATAATATTAGAAATAGTTACAAATGCATAAATGCTATGAGAACATGCAAATGGGTTATATGTGGATTATTAATTTTTTTTTATATATAAGAGTCAAGTGGAGAAGTTCTATAAGGTTATTTAAATGAGGTTTTAAGGTGTAAGGTGGAGTTGTATGTTGAAGTTAACGTGAGTCAAGTGATGTATAATTTTTATAATAGAGGTTGAAGAGTGCAGAGTGTTTTTTATGATGATAAAGTTGTATTATGAGCGACGATTTCTTTTTAAAGGTGAATAAATATATGAAGTAAAGGCAAGGAGAACAATAATCCACATATAACGTTTTTTATTAGTTTGAACATATTTTTTTTATTTTTGCAAAGTTTTTCGAAAACCCATTTTTTTTAACAGTTTATCTTATCATATTTTTATTTTTGTAACCTTATAGTTACATATTTTGTTACGTGTTGCTAGGAATGAAAATGTGTTAACAACCCCTAAAAACAATAATTATTAATATTCATACATTCCTTAAAATTATAGAACTGAAATTTTGCACATTTATTTCTTACACGATATACATAAAAAGTAAATCAGTTGTACATTTTGTTACATGCTGCTAAGGGTTGAAAATGTAATAACAAACCCTAAAAACAATAAATACTAATTGGTATTCTTTCCATAAAGCTAGAGAGCTGAAATTTGGAACTTATTAATTTTAAGAAAATATTTAAGACGTAAGCTGATCAAAACTATCCCGATCATGCATTAGCATATTAACGACGTATCTGGGTAATCTGCAAACATCCAGCTAAGACTGTGATTTACCAGTCTGTAGATTTAGCGGTTGAAAAAGAAGACGCTCTTCACTCTAAATTTTTTTAATTTATTTAGCTCACATACCACGATGAAGACGATTGACGGGCAGCCAGTGAACAATAAATACCAAAGTAATTGAATATAAATGTTATAATTCACTTTCGTGAAATAATAGATGAAAGAAAATGAGAGAAAACTATGACAATTAATTATGAATCATGGTGATGCAACAAACAAATTCCCTGTAGCGAAGCACGGGTATTCAGCTAGTAATTATATAAAATGTATTTGCAAAAATAATTAAGTTATAGTATTGTTTCTGTCCCTGAGTGTGGGGGGCCCATCATAACATCTGACACAAGTTCCACAGACTGAGGTTGGGGCCAGGATTCAACTATTGCTAACACAAAAACTAAGTGGAAATTTTAGTGTGAAAGTAGTTGTATCGATGCCACACTGCTTCAACTACATTTTCACCACAATAGAATAACACACAAGTTACATTGTTGGTTAAGAAATATTATTAAGACAAGGCTTATTATAATGTCTTACCTGACTTGACCGTATGTAATACTAAGTATTTTAAATCGGGTTTATCTGTTTTATAAACTGAATAATTCCTCTCAAATTGATGGATAGCTTCCAATAATAATTACCAGAGATTAAGTTATTAACAAAGGCTTTTATCTGAAATTGGGAAATCATAAAATCTACATTTCTTACTATCAGATGTTTTAGTTTTAAACACTGACTTTAGGATACTGTGGAATATTTTGAAATATTTATAAAAATTTTGAACGCGTTTTAATTGTGTCTACTAAGGTAGTAATAATTGTTTGTTCTGAGTTTGCCTCTTTTTTTCGCCTGTTACAGTAACGCCTAGTCATTATAAAAAAAAAAAATAGATAATATTTAGAGAGTTTACAATTACGTTGTACAGATTTGATACTGTGCCTATGTAGATAGTAATTTATTTGATTTTCAACCGTTGGTGTTATGTTATCAAAAAACATTTTAAACAAATTTGTTGATAGGTACTAACTCTTAGAAAGTGTAATAACTGTAAATGGATATTTTACATATATTAAGAGAGTTATAGCGATTTTTCAAAAATACCTTCCCTATTTTGTACCTATTGTCTGATTTTGCCCATTAACGAACTCGACCATCTCTATATTTTATGTATCATTCTGAAATGTTTTTTGCATAATAGTTTAATGTCCATAAAAAATTTATGTAAGTATATACAAACTTTTGAGATGACTATATGTTTGTGGTCTAGCGACTATTAATCAAAAAACTTGGTAGATATTTTCCCACAATAACGATTGCAGTAAGTAGCCTACATTTTTTTAAATCTTCCTAATAGTTTCTGAAATAAATGTGCAACACTCACGTGTAACATTGATAAATATAAACACATGTGATCAATATACTAGTTAAATCAGATTTTTGTAAAAATTCATCATATTAGGCCTACATTATTTCCCCTATTACTATTTGGTCTTCTGTGTAATTGTAACTTCAGTTTCCCAAGAATTCCGTTGATAAAGATGAAATCGGTAAAGCTTACTTCCCTCCATATTCATTCCTAAACTGGAATTAAAGTAATTCATCACAAATTTTTTTTAGATTTTAGTACATATAGAGCAAAATACAAGTGTATGATACTTTTGTGTGCACTAAATTATTTGTCTAGTATAATAAAATAAATATTCTCAAGAATCAATGTATAAAGTAAAAAACTTCATAAAAATATAACCTTTATTGAGAAAGTATTCACATGCATGCAGGTTTATCTAAAAACTTGGAGTTTTATAGTCTTGATTATTTAAAAAATCACAATTGCGTGTATCAATTGTTTCATATTAGTCCAGGAATATTAGAGGTTTCACCTCGGAATGTGAGATAGTCAGCTATAAACTTGTATAAACCTTTATTTTGAAACCCTAAAACTTGTCTCAAAACCTACTTATCGTAGGGTGTCCGCAACTACAGATATTCAAAGGTCAAAAAATCGATTTTGTACACATTTATTGCAAATATCTCGTTTCCTATGGGTTTTATACTATTTTTATTAATTATAAATATTGTAGAGGATTAAATTCTCTATAACCTTTGTTCAAACATTTTTTTTATATCTTGAACCATTTTCAAGATAGAGGGTATAGCGCGCGTAATGTTTAACTATTTAGAGTATCATTCAGGTCAACCTGTAGTTCTGATTAAGGGTCGGCTCTAGTAAAACAGAAAGCAACCTGCGACTCCTTATAGCGGCGGTAGGTTACGCGGTCATTGCTCATCCTAAATCCATTTAAAATCCGCAATTATTCAAATAGCGTTTTTTTTAAATACTAAACTCTTGGGTACAAAATTCTTCATCCGAATGGCTTGGTAATTTTTTGCTATAATTAATAGTTACAAGGTAAACATTACTTAAAATCACCCTAAAGCGGCAGTAGGTTCAATAGTTCAAATAGCGTTTTAAAAAAAATATCAAACTCTTGGGGACGAAATTCTTCATGCGAATGGCTTGGTAGTTTTTCGCTATAATTAATAGTGACAACATAAAAAAATATTAAAAATCAATGTTTTAAATTGTTAATAAATATTAAACAAAATATTTTTCTTAGTTTTGAAAAAGCCATTTGCATGCATATTGACCATAGCTTTAAAATTACATATCGTTTATAATTTTCCGATCAAAAACAAAGGAAAAATTTGGATTTTAATTTAACATTGGTGTTATGGAATGTCAGCCAACATGGCCGACCCTTAAAAACACGCCGGATACAGTTTATAAATTATTGATAAATATATAATTCTAAATAATTTTCATCTTTATTAACTATTGCGTTATAATTAATAATTTTTTCAACAACTCAGTATCTATTCATTTAATAACACTTACCTACTCGTGTAATTATAAAGTTACCAAGGGAAATACTTAAATTATTTTTTAATTCTCATCTTATTTATACTAATTACTTCTGAACTAAATAAAAAGAAGAAAATTTAATTTTTAATTAATGTTTTTATTGAAAAATACCATTTCATACATTTATGAATGTTGAAATTTTAAAATATTAATAATAATAAGAACTACAAATTCTAATTTCAATTTTCTTCTTCTTCTTCTTCATCATCGTCTTCCAGTCGCTGTAAAATTTTAAATTCATCTGTGTTCTCGTCTTCAACAACATTTGTCTCCAGTTCTTCCAGGATTTCGTGGTCAAAAGTACCGTCTTCATTGATATCACTCTGATATGGTGAAGCATTAAGACAAGCTTGCCCATTACTCTAGCCACAAATTAAAGAGCACTGCAACCCTGCATCCACATCGCGAACCACAACCATTCTTGCAGTTGCAGAATATTGTGTTAAGCTATTCCTCCGGTGCTGGTGGATTCATTGTCATAACAGGTTCCAGGAATTCTGGGGTTGTAAATCATGCCCTAACCAAGTCTGAACTTGATAATAAACACGGTTGAAATGTTGGTGAGCTGCTGCACTCGTTGGTGGAAGATTTGATAACTGCACAGGTTTGCACAGGTTTATTCAGTTTTGTTAACTTGATGAACTGTGCATAGCGAAGACGATCTATACAGTCCTCAGATTTTGGAGCATTATAGATTGCCAACAAGGTTTGCACTCCATTCTCAAACAATGATTGAACCGGGCAGTTTTCTTCTTCAAATTCTGCAGCAATTTGATCCAAATTCAGAAGTTTCTTGAGTGTTTTTACAAAAGTTTTTTTCTCTTTTTCTAAAGAGCACAGAAGTCATGTCACAGCCACTTAGTGCGTGCAGAAAAAATATGTGTTTTTTAGAAAGAGGATATTTATAAAAAATTTTGAAAGAGTATATTTTAGTTTGTACATTTCCTTCGCCAACTTTTTTGAAGAAAATATTACACAATAGAGGTCCGTTGTCCCAGGTATAATTTTTAATGTTTTAAAAGAATCTACAAGTTTACGGATTTCAATGAAGATGTACTTAATTATTTTCTACTTAAAATGTAATTAAAGTATTTCCCTTAATACCGGTAACTTTATAATTACACGAGTAGGTAAGTGTTATTAAATGAATAGATACTGAATTATTGAAAAACATATTAATTATAACGTAATAGTTAATAAAAAATGCTAATTATTTAGAATTATATATTTATCAATAATTTATAAACTTTATACAGTTGTTTTAATCGGGACTACAGGTTGACCTCGAATGATACTCTAAATAGTTAAACCAACTATCTATAAAATGGTTCAAGATATAAAAAAAATGTACAAACAAAAGTTGTAGAGAATTTAATCCTCCACAATATTTATAACAAATAAAAATAGCATAAAACCCATAGGAAACGAGATATTTGCAATAAATGTGTAAAAATTTATTTTTTGACCTTCGACTATCTGTAGTCGCGGACACCCTACGATAAGTAGGTTTTGAGACAAGTTTTAGGATGTCAAAATAAAGGTTTATACAAGTTTATAGCTAACTATCTCTCATTCCGAGATACTTGCCCCCATTTGACTAATATTCTTGGACTATATCTTATCAGTTGGTCTATAACTTACTGTCCAAAAAAGTTTACATGATTGATAATGTCTAAATAGGAAATCAATCTTCACTGATACTAATATCTATCAATATTATGAATTCAGAATTGAGTTATTAGGATAGAAAACCATCCAGTTTTAATAGAGAGAAGTTTGGCATTTTGTCTGTAAGGCAATGGTTAACCACGTTATGATCAAAAAATTACTTGCCTAAAAAAACACAAAACTAGAATTAGTTTTTCAGTATTTCGTACATAATTTGTTTCTCCTTTAACCTGCAAAAAAATATTGGATTGGATGATGACAGTGAGCTTAATCTTTATATATATATAATATAAAGTATATTAGCTTATAATATATTATTATAAAGTATAATAATATATAATATATTAGCTTAATCTTTTAAGTTCACTTGAAGAAGAACAATTACTAGGCTAATGTTCAACTTTTATACTAAACACTGTTTTTATTTTACTTTGTGTAATGAACTATAGTTTTTTATATAACGTGGTTATGCTTTGGTCCTTGAGAAAAAATACAAAATCCTTGTCAATAGTTTTTAAGATACGGTATTTAATAATACAGATTTTAAATGGCCACTTCGAATTGAATGGTTAAACAAATTTATTTTGGTTTGAAATTTGGTACATATTATTATTAGATGATATACAAGAATGAAAAACATTTTTTTAAATGGTACCCATATAGCTAGAGACCTGAAACTTGGTACATATTACTCTTAAGTTATACATTGTAAAAAAAAATACATTTTGATTATTTGCGTTTAAAGGGTAAAATAGTTTTCCTAGCTAATATTTTAGGTACAATGTACTCTCTCATAGATGTGGAATGTACCTTTTCTTAGTTCGCCTCTTGCCCCTGTGGCAAATACGTGTACCAAATTTCACATTACTAGGAGGTAAGGTTTTTGAGATATATAACAAACAATATTTATTGCTTTAGGAGTTTTTTCAACCCTTTCAGACCAAATATTTTAAAGTCTGTTCTTAGTGTGCCTCTATTGCCTATGAGCAATACGTGTATCAAATTTCACGTTCCTAGGTGGTATGGTTTTTGAGATATATAACAAACAATATTTATTGTTTTAGAGGTTACTTCAACCCTTGCAGACCAAATATTTTAAAATAATTTCTTAGTTCGCCTCTTGCCCCTGTGGCAAATACAAGTACCAAATTTCACATTCCTAGGAGGTAAGGTTTTTGAGATATATAACAAACAATATTTATTGTTTTAGGGGTTGTTTCAACCCTTACAGGCCAAATATTTTAAAGTCCATTCTTAGTGTGCCTCTATTGAATATGAGCAATACGTTTATCAAATTTCAAGTTCCTAGATGGTATGGTTTTTGAGATATATAACAAACAATATTTATTGTTTTAAAGGTTGCTTCAACCCTTGCAGAACAAATATTTTAAAATAATTTTTTAGTTTGCCTCTTGCCCCTGTGGCAAATACAAGTACCAAATTTCACATTCCTAGGAGGTAAGGTTTTTGAGATATATAACAAACAATATTTATTGCTTTAGGGGTTTTTTCAACCCTTTCAGACCAAATATTTAAGTCTGTTCTTAGTGTGCCTCTATTGCCTATGAGCAATACGTGTACCAAATTTCAAGTTCCTAGGAGGTAAGGTTTTTGAGATATATAACAAACAATATTTATTGTTTTAGGGGTTGTTTCAACCCTTTTAGGCCAAATATTTTAACGTCCGTTCTTAATTTGCCTCTATTGCCTATGAGCAATACGTGTACCAAATTTCAAGTTTTTAGGTGGTACGGTTTTTGAGAAACTGTGATCAGTCAAAACTACCCCTAAACCCCCAAAACTACCCGTACTTCGCTACAGGGAATTTGTTTGTTGCATCACCATGATTCATAATTAATTGTCATAGTTTTCTCTCATTTTATTTCATTTATTATTTCGCGATAGTGAATTATAACATTTACATTCAATTACTTTTGTATTTATTGTTCACTGGCTGCCCGTCAATCGTATTCGTCATGGTATGTGTGCTAGATAAATAAATAAAAAGAAGAGCGTCTTTTTTTTCAACCGCTAAATCTACAGACTGGTAAATCACAGTCTTAGCTGGATGTTTGCAGATCACCCAGATACGTCTTTAATA
>JAGFPH010006830.1:0-15576 GCA_018207615.1 Philaenus spumarius
CCAACAATGAAAATATTTACCTGATTCATCTCACTAACTTATTTACATGAATTATTACACTTTTATATTATTGATACCGTTGTAAATCGGTAATTGCTCTCACGTGACATGGCTTCCTGGTGTATCAAGGGTACTGGATACGTTTGTCCTTTAAATGTGTAGTCTTCTTTTATTTCTATTGAGTGCATATATTTAGTGCAAAGTCCAGGGTTATCCGAGAAAATTGTTTCGTGTTGTAAAAGTAGTGATTTTAATTTTACCCTTTGCTGTGGTTCCAGATTCATATTATCTTGTAATGCGTTGTTGATTATAGATTCATTTAAAATTATTTGTTTATTTTCTGTGCCACATTTTGAGTTATAATTTACATTCATATTATCATCATGGATATTATTATATCTTTCATCATATTGATTCATATATTTATTAGTGATGTAACACAAAATTCCTTCATTAACGACATTTTCAAACTTTCTTACGATTATTTTCTTATTAATTTTCATATTTATTATCTTCGTGTGAAAGTTTATAACCGACTCTGTGATACTAATCCAATCCATACCTAGAATAACGTCTTTAATCAAATTTGGCACTATTAAAGCATGTAACCATAATTCTTCGGAATCTATTTTAATTTTTACCATTACAATTCTGGCGACTCTCCTAGTTTTACTACCCACCGCGGTGTGTATCTGTATATTTGTGGTAGGTAATTCTTCGTACTTTCCCATAGAATCTTTGTTCTCCCGGAACCCCTGTTCGGACATACATGTAACGTTGGATCCTGTATCGATTAGGGCATATGCACTCTGTTTTCCGATTTTAATATTTATCTCCGGACATTTTATGAAGTTAACATCTGGTTTATTTGGCAACTCAACCTCGTCTTCTTCTAAAAGAAAATTTCTGTCACAAAACATATTACTTATTGTAATATTTGGGTGTGATACTAATCCAGACATAAATTTTAATGGGTTAGGCCTTATATTTCCAAGGACATTGTGTGGCACAGGAATAATGTCATCGAGCTTCGCATAGTCTGGAAAAATGATATGATTCGCGATCTCGTGGCCAGTGACACATTCTGCGCTCAGCAGTTTTCCTGCTGGGTCACCACATTTGGTGAACTTGTTTCTGGACGACTCTTGGCTTGAATATTTTCTGCTACCGTGTGGCAAACGTTCATCTGTTCCTGTGTTGGATATCTGGTATTCTTGGGTCCGTTCTGTCTTGTTTGGTCTCTATTATTCTCTGGTCTTATATTTTGATCAAATCCTCTATTGTTATTGTGTGGTCGAAAAGGAGGTGATGTGTGAATATATTGGTTATTTCTTTGGGGGTATGGCCCAACTTGGTGTCGTGGGAATGGAGGTGGGGGGTCCTTGTGGGAGTTGAAAATGTTGGTGGTGAAAAGTTTGAGATCCACGATGATTAGATGGTGCTTGTGAAGGTCTGTAAAGGAATGGTGTTGGTCCTGGTCTCTGTTCTCTGAAGTTAGGTCTAGTTGATGGTTGGGAAGGTGGATATGGATGGTGTATTTTTCGCGCTCTTATGTTCGCGTCTTTGAGATCTTCTCTTTGCAGCAATAACTCAAATTCAATAATTGAGTCAATCCTCTGAACACGTCTCGCATCTTGCACTATATCCTCATAATGTTCGGCTAAACAGGTGACAATTTCATCCTCCGTCAAGGGTGGTCTTATCACTTTCAAAGTAATAACCCTTTCTGTAAAGTACTCAGACCGACTAAGGGTACCATTTGGCCTATATCTTTCCACTTCCATTCGCTGTCTGATCCCTCTCTGCACTTCCCTGCTCCAATATTTGGCTTCGAAAACCTCTCTAAAATCTTCCCAATTACGTACATCATTTTTGACTAAGGCAAACCAACGTGAAGCGTGGTTCTCTAAGCACATCTCAATTATGTCTATTAGATTTTCTGTGGCGTCGAGGTTGTTGTTAATCGTTCTTCTCTTTTCGTAAAACCTTTGTATCCTCCGAAGATGTTCTGTGGGGTTCATTTCTCGTCCATGAAACTTAGGTACTGTGTTCTCTCCTATTCCAGAAATCTGACCACTACAGCTAACAGATATTTGAGGCGGGTAGTTATGTTGTTTTTCCATTAATTCCTTTTCTATGTCCCTAATTTTGGTATTGTGATCTCGGACGTTCAGTTCGATTAACTCCAGCTGTTTTCTTTGTCCCGCCATGACTTTCCTTTCTTTCTCCATGTTATTCTCTAATCTTCCCTCTAACTCCTGACATCTCTGGTTGACTATCCGTTCATTTTCAGTGTTCGTTTTCTCTTCTTGGCAGGACAGCAACTTCTGGATCCTTTCTGTTTGGTTATCCAACTGTATCTGGACCTGTTCTTGAGTTTTGATGGTGACTTTATCTAAATCCACCTGGATGTCCTCTCTCTGGGCCTGGAGTTCGCTTCTCCATTCTTTGCGACTAGTTTCTCTCTGCATATACAATTTCTTCTGTAGATCTTCCTCCAACTGGTTCATTCTAGTCTTTAATTCATCCTGTACTGAATTTAGGTATTTTTTCACATCTGTCACATTTTGGTTGATAATATTTTGATTTTGTTTATTTTCCTCCTGAAAGGCATCGAAACGTTGCAGTAATATCTCCAACCATGGGGGTTGAATTTCAGATTGAAATATGTTTCCCGTTTCTGATTCCATGGTAGTGTCGGTATTATGATGGTACTCGGTATCTTCGCTGACAGGACTTGCCCGAGGATTTGGTGTTACCGGCATGTCGTCGTTCGGAAAAAATCGCCTATTTCTGTTGTGTCGACGCGTTCCCCTGATATCACGTCTTCCATCCGGCGGTGTGTTTTTTCTGGGATCCGCGACCCTTCCATCGTTTCGTGCTCAGTATTCAAATTTGACTCCTCGATCACGTCTTCTTCTCGCTGGGACGCCTGTGTGTCGGGCAAGCCTTGTGTTTCTCGCACCTTTAATGTAGGCTGAATGTTCTTTCTCAGATCGTATCTCTGGTTATTTTGTTTATCCATATTGATTAGTTTGTTTTAGAATTAATTATTTAACTTAACTAACACACAATATTTTATAAATCAAATTGTTAAAACTAATTAATTTTAAGGAGTTATTTAGGGATACTTTAGGAAAAAGCCGTCACGTTGGTCGCCAAATTTACTACAACCCTCACAATTACTTTACTTTACAATTAAATCTATATTAAAATAAGATGGTCAACAAGGGTTACAATAATTATAAAACAATCTTTTACTTCTGTGTTATTACAGGTAATACATAAAATGATATTTCTTTTCCAAAGAACAATATTATTTAGATTATGAATACTAAGTTTGATGATAAACAGGTTATTAATTGTTGTTCAATAATTTTAAAACACAAGATCTTAACTCGGTGGGTTGGAGCCGTCTTTTTCCCAAAGTATTTAAAAAGAAAACAAATTTGATTATAGATAACACAATTAAAATATGTACAAAATTAATGAGAGCAAGATTATAATAATATGGAATCGTCAAAGAGGTTATTTGGTTGATGGATTTAGTATTATAATAGATCACTGAATTTACGATAATTTAAAGTTCAAAGGTTCTTGGTAAATCTATATGCATAACATATATATGTATTATCATTCACAGTTTAGTTTAAACAGATAAGTTATCCCTCTAAGGTAACTGGTTTGGTGTTGGATCTTAAAATAGACTAGGCCTAGTTAATTGGAAAGTTCTCACCCAATTGGTTGTTTGTTCTTGTAGATTAGAATTTGATAGTAATTGTTATAAAGGAAAAACACTGAACTTCATAAGCTTCATATTTATTCAAATACCGATTCTTTTCTTTAAATTTCAACAGCCAAAATTATATCAACTGCACTATTTAGTGGCCAACTTAACAATGTTCTTCATTTGGGGCTTCTCTACCTTTCCAGGAAATGGATAATAACGCCTGATGAATCTTCATATCTTCTGGAATTTGGGTTTGTTAATGTAATAGGTGTTTGGGAGTCGTGAAGTGTGATTTATTTTAATTGTGTCTTTGTTTTGATACATAACAATGTTTTACTATGAATTTAATATGATTTTAAACAGTTAAATTATAGAAAACACTTAAATAACTCCTTATTACAATAATTGCTATCTAATTTCTAGAATGTATATATCTTATTCTTTGTATTTTTCATTTGGTAGCAAGAATTACGTGGACCAATCACAGCGTTTCGTGGGAGGAGTTTACATACATGAAGTATCCGCCTACGATTAAATTTTGTCAGTCGGGGCTTCGTTTTTATATTTTATAATAGCTTATCGGCGTTTATTTTAGATTTAGACCAAAGACATTTGAGATGTAAAAAATTGGTTCTTTTCGTAGGCCTGGTTTAATTTTCTAATAAGAATGTATTTTTCTTGTAATCGGATTTATTCTGCCAACTTCTCTTCGATTTGTAATTAGATAGGCCTAGTTTCTCCTTGCGTTTTAACGTAAATCTTTGTCGATTGACTTGGTTTTATGTTGTTATTTTAGCTTTCCTGGATGCAGAATTTAGTTTTGAATATTTTTGATGTAGGAAATGTAGGTCTACAGATTCGTTTTGTAATTTTATTTTAATGAATTCGAGTTGAAAGTCGTGATTTGATTGTACCTTTCCGTTGTAGTATTTAGTGTTGCGCATAATTGTCGCTAGGTGTCGGGCGTGTATGACGGATTAACTAAATGAATGACATTTCAATTTGACTTCTATCTCTCTCGCTCCAATACGTATTTTTAATCTCGTTTTTATTTTCTTTACATAGTTAGGGAAATATTTGAATTGTAACATATTATAATATTATCCTTCAAAAATCCCCTCACCATAGATAGGCCTAGATAAAGTTTTGTTATAGTATTTTTTAAACAATGTTTTTATAATGTGTGTCAAATTAATTTGTACTAGTTAACCGCCCGTGCTCCGCTACGGGAATAATTTCAGCAATAAAAGACATAATTAACATATACTGTTTATCTTTGTATTTTATTTAGGGGATGATTTATTTTTGTACATAAAACTCAACTGATAGTTGGCCTGTATAAATATTGATGTTAATCAAACAGATATATTAGTTAAACCAAATGAAAGTTTCATATTAATACCAGTTTCATTCGATAAATATTGTACGAACTGTGCAATGCTGATAACCTAATAAGCTACTTCTGAATAGCAGATGTTAATTGTTCATGTATATTCATACATTCGTTGTTTGTGATTTATCCTGTAATAAAAACAACAAAAATATCGAAAAAAGTATTATTTTATTTTTCATATAGTAAAAAAATTAAAAAATTTCTTAGTAATTTTTACATTATAACAAATTAATGCATAAATCTACCAGATTATTGGAAATATCTCTTAATTATATTTTTGTATTTTAAGATCAAAATAGATTAAACAAACTACGCTTCGTTTCAATTTTACAAAAGTTCTTTGTATACTATATTTATTGTATGGACATTTTGGTCATTCCTTAGGTGCCCTTGATCGTTTGTATCCCATATGTAGAAACGTAAGCCATTGAATGATCTTGCTCTACTGGCTGCAACGTAGGGAAAATGGGTTTTTGTAGGTATACACCGATTTTAGCGATTGATTGTCCTCGGGCCTTATTTATTGTCATTGCAAACGCATGGATTACGGGAAACTGAGTTCTTTCAAGTTTGAATTGCAATAACGTTCCAGAAATTGTTAGATGAATTCTTCGGATAAGAATCCTTTGCCCAATCGAAGTTCCCATCAGAATTTCACAATCTATTGAGTTGTGGTACAGGTTTTTCACTCGCATTCTTGTTCCGTTAATTATTGCTTTAGAGGTGTTCACATTTCTGATTAGCATTACTATAGTATTTTTTTCAAAAGTCAGTTTGTGAGGTGGTAAACCACTTACAGTCAAACTGTTGAGAAATTCAGTTGGGAATGTAGTGTGAGCCATGTCATCATCTGTGATCACCTTGTCAACACTAAAGTAGTCTATTTCTTCAGCATGTAACTTTTTTTTAACTAAATCATTAATTAATAAAGTCTTCATTCCTTGGTGCTAGTATAGCTCTCTCTGTAATGTCTGACGTTGCGATTAATTTATTAAGATCTTCTTCAATTATTGAGACAGAACTAATTAACTGGGTGGGTATTTTCATTATATCCTCTCCCTAATCAAATTCTAAGTTTAGTTGGTCATCACCGATTGTTCTGAGGAACTTTGAAAATTCTATTTGACTATTCAATAATCTCATGTTTTTAGACAAACTCAGTTGTTTAACACACCCCCAGTGCTTGTAAGATTTAACGTATTGTTCAATTATCGTGGCTGGACCAGCGTGTGGCACTACTGGTAGTGTTTGGCGAAAGTTTCCACACAATAAGACAACTTTTCCACCAAACAATAGTTCCTTATTGTCTTTTCGCATAAGATCTCGAATTAATCTATCAACAATGTTTAAAACATATACAGGACACATAGATATTTCATCTATAATTATTAATGAAGATTCTATAATTATTTTAGCCTCAGGAGTGTTTGGTTTGATACCAGATGTTGAGTTCTCCAAGATGGGTATTGGCAGTTTAAAGATATTGTGAAGAGTGCGACCTCCATCTAGGAGGCTGGCTGCAATGCCACTGAATGCACATGGAATACACTGTATTTGCATTGATCGTAGTTTGCATAGCAAAGCTTTTTGCACAAATGTTTTTCCACATGTGCTGTTAAACAAAAGACGTTTGTAGAAGAGTTTTTTTTAGTATGGCTTCTAAAACAGTTTCAATAACGAATCTTTGCTCATCGTTTGCTTTATTGTACATTTCGTTAAATAAACTGTCTTGTTCTTGAGCATCGAATGTGTTGCTTTTGATAGTACACTGAATAGGAATAGGTAAGCCGAGTACTTTACATGACGTATTATGGGTGATTAGAATATTCTCTATTTCTAATAGACATAAATTTATAGAAATTTGTATGTCATGTTGTAGTTTGAAATCTTTACACATGTAATCTTTAAATTTATCCAAAAGTTCTGCAGAATATGTTGGAATGTTTAGTCCACAAATAAATCCAAAGAGTTGACGTAACTGGGATGGCATTTGTGTTTCCTTAGCTTCGTTGAGTGATTCACGCCATTCGTTATTGTTGGTTGCAATTCCTCTGGCATATGCAGCTTCTACAAAAGAGTTGTACCTTACACTGTTGAATGTGAGCAAGTCCTCAAAACATGTTGGCCCACGGGCATGCAGCAGAATAAGGCGAAGATGGTATAGCTCGGGTTGTTTTGGATTGACAGTGTACAACCTCGTGCTCCCTGTTTCCTCCGTTCCCAAGTTTTATTTCTCATGTCCCAAATATAGTTTTGAGGAATTTCAATGTAGAGGAGATTTCGTGCATTTGTATCAGTTTTAATGAGATCAAAAAAGGATTGTATTGTAGTTTTCTTTGGATCACCAATAACACCATCTGCTTCTCCCTCTTTAAAAAATATTGTCTGTTGGTCAGGTAAGTGTATATCTAGACGAATCACTGAGTGAGTTTGAAAATGCATTTCGTATTCAAATATACGCCAAGCTGCTTCAGTTGAACCAACATAACGGCCGTTATTGTAAGAATCAATCTCATCATACACCAGAACACTGCTGTTTTGTTTTGAGAAATTTAGTGTTGCACAATCATATCCCTGGTACACATACTTGTATATGTATTTAATGCTTTTAACAGGTTGTGCATACTTCTACGTTTATATGACAGTTGAACTTAATTAGAAGGTATGAATTATTGTCTACGGTATGTCCACGAACGTCATCAGTAATGCCGTTATCGCTGCGTTTATATTCAGGATAACTATTTACATTGTCTCTAGTGCTGTTGTTGAAAGCTTTTGAGAACTGTTTTGAACCCTTTCCCTCAACCATGCATGGGGAGTTTAGGTTTAGTGAGCCACATGGTCCATGTACCATGTGATATTTGTAAAAAAGCTATTTGGTCAGGAATTTCAGCAGAAACAAATTGGTCAATATCTGCAATATTTTGTATCTTATCATTATTGTCTAGTGTCAATAAAATATGAGAATGGGATAAGCCACGTTTCTAGAATTCAATAGTATCACATATATTATTTTTCAAGGCCATTTTTTTGTCGGTACGCCATAACTTCCTTAATACATCATCAAATTACATGAATGAGGCATCATTTTAAAGCTTTCCTTAACCGCTACACCGGAAAAATATACAAAATACAATTATACGAAAAAATATAAAAAAAAAAGAAATAAAAGAAAAGAAAGTAACAGTGATGTAAGATCAAGTAAGTTGTAGGGATATTTTCCTGGCGTTTGGCAACACTGATGATAACAATACCCAGCTGGAGAGCTGCCGTTACGCCACTACATTGCTATTCACATTGATGCACTAAATACGCACTATACGATACTAAATGTACGGTGTGTACTTTAATTAAGTGGGATTTAAGTAAGTTAGAATGCGAATGCTTCGCACGGGTCAGCTAGTATATCAATAAGTGAGAAACATAATAAGTTCTTTAAGTTTACAGTGAAACACACGCACAACCAATTCTGGTATGTAATGAGCAGATTCTCCTGGTGCAAGATTTTTTACGATTTTAGGCCACCGTGGATTACACGTCATTGTTATAAATAATGATGGCTTTCCAAATTTTTGGACAATAGCCATAGCTTCTAGATAGTTTTGATGCATATTCCGTGGTGATCCAATAAATGATGAAGGCAAGATTATTTGTTTTCCAACAGCATCTTTCTGGAGACCACTTCTTTTTTGAACCAAGTCAGCGATATTCAGATATAGGTCAGCAAGTAGGTTACTTTGATTGAAACGAATATAGTTTAAACGTGTGCCCTCAATCCTACAATACATGTCCACTGTTCATTGTAGGTAGAGTTTTTGTAATCTATGCAATAAGCTGAAATTTGGACGAATCGCAAGCCAATAGAATGCGTACTGCAGTAATGTAGTTTTTTTCGTTGATTTACATTGCTACGATCATGTTTTGTTTGGGGTTTCCATCCAAATTCACCATATGGGAACAACATAGGATAGGCTAATGGGTCTAAAGATGGCTCAATTACAGACATTTTACGAACACGATTAGATCTTGAATACACTTTTAAGTTTCTCTCCCCAGGAGGAGCACCATCTTCTGACCGGAAAATAGCAGCCACATCTGTTTGATTGGCATCATTGTAGCGTCTCCTGTCACACAGTTTGTCTTCCACTATATGCATAAGAATTTCAGAGTCAGATTCACAACACATTTCTGCCATAGTTCTAAATGAAGATATGAAGGGATTGATAAATACAGATAGTCACTTAAATCACGCATCAGCAGTTGGTCGCATTTCACATTCTATCTTTGACCCATTCTGTGAGTAACAGCTGTGTTTACGTCGTATATATAAAGATGGGTATTCTTTGGTTCACTGTTAGAGGATATTAACGGTCCAATCCGATGGTAAAAAGCGTCCTGGATCTTGAAATTATATATACCACCAGATGTTGATTCATCTAAGTGAGACTCAGAACTCACTATTTCAAATGCGGAGTTGTATGATCTTATATTATTCAAATAGTTTTTTGAACATTTTTTTCTTTTATAGTTGATGTAGCTCCGTTGATTAGATTTTCCATGAACTCAGAATGTTGATAAGGTGCTAATTTTACCTTCCTCTTGTGACAACATAAGGAGAATATATTTGTGTCCCTGTTAGTCTGTTCTGACTCTAAATTCATAAATTTGCAGTAGTGACATATCCAATTTAACGGTCCTAATTTAACTTCCAGAGGATATTTAACACCATCACTGCTCTTTACATTTTTAGTTCGATGGTTCTCTGAGTTTTTTTTGATCTGGTTGTTTTTTTACGCCCAGTTAATGACTTTTTACCTTTTCTTTTTCTTTTTGTACTTTTCACACCCTAGGGATTATGAGAAAGTTTTATAACGCTATAATGACCCAAGTCAACAGTGCCACTAAACATCAAGTTACACACTTCTTCGCCAGAACCGAAATCGTAAGTCACAGTTTCTCCAGCAACTTCCCTGTGCACTCGAAGTAAATAGTTAGGGTGTAAGTTCACTAATACAGTGTAGCTCCACGTACCCAGCGTACTCGCCATCTCGAGAAAGTAAAGATGGCACTGGTAAAGACGTTGATACTGCTAAACGTCAAACATTGGTCTAGAGTAAGATTCAAGATTCATCACCTACAATAAAATGTTTGTATGCTTCCCACTCAATAGCAATTTTCTGTACAACTTGCAAACGGATTTCCCTATGATTGTTTTGTTGGCCGTAGAGAAGGAATGATATTGATCGGAACAAACAGTTTCCGTCCCCTACTATGGGTATTATTTCACGTTCCATACTCCAACTTAAACTCAATTAACACTTTCCTTCAGATCACTTCGCAGGAACACTAACACATTAATCGATTATTTAGTTACAAAAAAGAGAAAAAACTACATACACACAGTAAATTAAAATATACGAAGTTCAAACTTATACACCAAAACATACAAATAATGTTCAAATATATTTATAAATAATACCTTGTGGTATAAAAGTTAACAAATGTACTTCTCCTTGTTCAGAATAGTGTGTTTATTAACAGGAACTCGTAGATTAATAATTACATACTGAAAGTGAGGTTATAAAAATAATAAAAAAATTCTCACAGCTGACAAATATTTAACTGCTGACGAATAATTTATAATTACAAATGAATTTTATTATTCTTTAATAAGAATAAAATTGTTGACTCAATCTTTGAAGGGCTGTAGGTAGTAGCCCTTAGAAAAGACGTAAATTCTTAGGAAATTCGGCAAACCTACTCACTATTCCCTTTAATTTGACACATAAATCTTGAAGATGGGTTCAGTAGTCACTGAGAACTCAGACTTTCAACTGTGTATACAAACTGAATTTATTCCTCCATAAGAATTGTATTGACTCAACCTTTGAAGGGCTTTAGGTCGTAGCCCTTAGAAAAAACGTAAATTCTAAGGAATTCAAAGGTAAAAAGAACCAGTAAGGCTCAGGTCAACACCTAATAAAAAACCTAATCAAAAAGTTATAGAAATACAAATATAGTTGTTTAAGATTTAGAAATAAGCTGTTAATATTGGTTATTTACTATCAATTACCGTATATTATCAATAAATAGGCCTACTATTAAATTATAATATGTCTTACTTATTTTTAATTAGGATGTAACATAGTGTTTTCTTATTTTTAAATTCCATAACGCAAGTTTTTATTGGTTTGCGTGAGTTGAAACATGTGTTGTTTCAGTCTAGGCCTAACTTAAAATATTATTTTGTACTGAGCTGGACATCCGATTCAACAGTTTTATCTGTTATTTTATTCAATTAGTTGTTATGGAAATGAATGTAAACACATTCAAGAAATAATTATTATGTTAGTTCAAAACATTTTAGGCCTAACCTAAAATTATGTTTAATTTATTTTATCTACCTTAATGGCAATTTTTCACGGAGGCTTGTTAGGTGGTTTAAATAACAAATGGTATATTTTAGATAAGGTTTACATTCTTCTAACAGGAGGACAAATCCAATACTGTAAATTATTGCTTGATTGGCTACTCAAATTTCCTGTACAACCACCTGGCAAACATTGCATAGGTACGACAGCTGTTTACGTGTGCAAATACCAATCCAACACTGATTAGGATGTCTCAACCTCCCACTGTAAATTAGTTTACGTCGAGGCTCTCACGCACCTCCTTTTACTGATGTTACTTAGAAAACCAGGATTTTGTCGTTGTAATTTTTCAAATTTAAATATATATGGTCGGAAAATAACAAAAAAACTTTTCTAATATATCGTAACTATTATATTATTGCGATAATCATCCACTGGTGTATAATTTAAACTTTCCTACTTTTTAGCTTTCCTATTTAGCTCATTATTATTTTTTGGAGGCAATTTTATTTCAGTGCTTAGAAATATAAAAATAAATCTCTTTCTCGAAAGTTTGATTTCATATTTACTAAGTACAGCAACGAATAAATATTAATATATACACATCTGACTGTGTATCAGTTTTAAAACATCATCTTAGAAACTTAAACAATGAGATTTTAACTTGTAACATAAAGTTCCAACTGTTTTGAATGTTCTTACCGTAATAACAATAATAAAAAATGTATTTCCTGTGTACATAATATACATAACAACAGCACTAACATAATGCACAATATACAGACATGAACAACTAAAAATAAATCTCGATAGTAACATAATTTATTACTTATAACTAAATACATTGTTATTTACTAAGAAATTAGGTTATGTACAGTTTTTTCTCTTTTTTCTTCTACACTTTATTGTGCAAGCTTCAAAAACTTATGGAAATTAGGTAACCCGATTAGTGAAAACTGTTTTTGCGTTTACCAACACGAATTAAAAAAAAAAAATATTTGAAGAAAAGAAGGCAATGCTACCACCATTATGTATATCGATATAATATGTTATTTAGTGATCTCATCTAAGGCCTGTAAACAACAACAACAACAACAGTGGCGAGAAAAACAATCACATTGCACCTAAAAAGGCGCACAAAAAATATCTTAATTATTTTTAAATTCAAGAAGCCAGATATTTGAGCTTTTAAAAAAAGGGTTAACTCCATAAAATGCGTCTTTTAGTGAGCATTGCTGATAGCGGTAGGCTATCATTGAAAGGCATTAAACTATAGTCTGATTTAAATTAGAACCGTCCTTGGTAGCGAACGGTGGACAGAGTAGAGTGGCCGCGCTGTTGCCAAATCTACGCATCGATGTACTGTACTGCCAACGGAGAGACTTCTCATAAATGTAAACGCTGCATGACAACGTTGCATATGGTTACTATGAAAACCGCCGGGACGGTAATCGCTGGTTGGCTCTTGGAGTAGGGTGCCCCTCTCAGTCACCCTCGCCACCCTTGTCAGCCAAGGCTGTTCTACTTTAAATCAAACTTTAATGAACACTAACGGATGCTGTTTACTGTTATTTATTTTTTGTTCTATAGTTTGAAGTTATACTATTCGATATGAAAGCAAACTGACTACAAAAGTGTACATTTGACGTTGTGTATACAAAATTAAGGGCCACTCACACAGACTGCCAACGTCCCATTACGGAAGCCGGGCTGCTTGAAAAAGTCCCCGTGAATGGGGTGTTGACTCCAGACGCCAGAGGATAAAAACGTCTGGCGTCTGGGAGTCATAGTCGAGACCAAATTCCAGGCATCTAGAGTGGGGAAAAGTCTAGGTGAGTACAGGTAGTGCCAAGCAGCGTGAAGCGTCACTTGAGCATGCGCTATAACGTCTTACCCTCTCCTACTCAACTGTGTCTTCAGTACAGTCACCACCAAAAAGTGTAGATATACAATCAACACGACTACATAGCAGACATGAATTAGGTATGGCAGGCGGCTCTGACTGTACTCCGAGGGGAAATGTGGTGGGAGTCGGCGTAGGAGACTTGCACACTCCCCTCTTCGCGCTCCATCCTAATTGGCGCTATCTGTAGAACAGAAGCCGGATGCTAGATGTCTGAGGGAGTTTGTTCTCTTAAAAGACCACCACAATACTTCTTATTCTCTAAAATGAAAACAGAAAGCTAATTTTGTAGTCCCGATTTTTTAAGTTTACATACATTTATAAGAACCGTCTATGTATATGGAAGGTTAAACCGGAAGATTATTCCAATAATGCAAAAGGCATGGGAAGATTTACTAAAAAAATCAATCCAAGTGCGGATATTGCTTGGGTGAAGAACAGTATGCACATAATAAGGTTATCAACCCCCAAAAAATTACAAAAGGAGCGTCGTCTTCCAAGGGCGGGGCAGGTACGGAAATATTGTGTATCCCAAAGTTGGGGTACTATGAGTACGTGATTTCGAAGGCAATCTTCAAAAGCAACGTTGAAGAAGACGGAGATAAAGATTTGGCAGACGATTCTTCTACTATGCGTGCAGAATTTACTATTAAAATGCCGGAGAAACCTGACTACTGCCACAGAACACGTAAGTAATATTCACAATATTTTTAAAACAATAATAACCTAAACGAACTGAATAAAATCGGGCGCCCCGAGTGTGGGCAGAGAGGCGGACAAGACGTTACAAGCAAGGCTTCTTGGACGCCGGGAGTGTACGTCAGCTTTAGATTTTGGAGTTATTCTCACTTAGTTTTTTAAATGTCCGCCATTTTGAACCGGTTTATTGGATTGAGATGGTTATCTTAAATTAACTAGGTCTTGTAATGAAGACCCGAG
The DNA here is from genome assembly GCA_018207615.1 of Philaenus spumarius. Lineage (NCBI taxonomy): Eukaryota > Metazoa > Arthropoda > Insecta > Hemiptera > Aphrophoridae > Philaenus > Philaenus spumarius. Next base: position 14,337 of record JAGFPH010006830.1, read on the forward strand.
TCATGTTCAAAATCAATCAGATGATCCGATCTAGATTTACAAATTATTTAATAAATAATCAAAATGGCGGCTAGTCTAAAAACTGAGCATTTTAGGACCTATAATTTACTGGAGCGATTTACTGTAAATGATGTAATAAACAAGTACTGTATATGAATTAAATTATTACCCCACGTTTGAGGAACATTCTGTATAATTTGAGAATAAACAGTTTTAAAACACCTACAACCTGTTAAGCTCAAAATTGTGCACCCTGGTGCAATAAAGGTAGAAGACTTTGTAAATAATAGTAGAAAGCAGAGATAATTAATATTTTTGAAATTGCTAGTTAAGTTTATAAAATTTTCTGCTATAGAAAGCAGTGCTTTGTATAAACAATGACGTTTATCATCTGATGTTTTTTGATTTTACACCGATGGAAAAGGAAAACCTCTAAATACCACGTTAAGATTAAATTGACGAAGAGAGTTTAGTAGTCAGCCTCATTATGTTTCTATTTTTCATTGATTACAAAAGACTTTGAAAATCATAACTGTCTATAAGCACAGATTGTGTATACGATTAAACTTAAGTAATGACACAAATAAAACAACCGATTACAAGTTTTAAAGTTTTTTTGTATTTTTGTAGTTTTTTCAGTTTATATCACTTGCTCCATGATTTCTTTGCTGATACTTGGTTCCATTGCATTCGATTCTTGATTCAGAAGAGTGAATCCTGGAATATTAATTTGGTTGGTTTAATGATATTTGAGATAATTACGTTTATACTTAACAACAAATTTTAGTAACATCTAAAATTGTTATTATTATTTTTTCCCCTCGCTTACACACTTCCTTAGCAGGGGGTATTTAATTAAATTACAAGTGAAAAAACATAGACCAAGACCGGGAGTTGAACCCGGGACCTTCACGTTTCCGTCGTGATGCTCCACTGTAAGCTGCGAAATAAGAATTGAGATCGTTTTCAATGTCGTATACACGAGGTATTCAATCTGTTAATTCAATAATTGCAGTAAAAACCGTACAAGTGAGATAACATTGACCAATATCGGTAGATATCAGGGTAGCTCAGACGGCAAAGCATCACGACGGAAACGTGAAGGTCCCGGGTTCAACTCCCGGTCTTGGTCTATGTTTTTTCACTTGTAATTTAATTAATCTAAATTTGTGTTTACACATACAAATACAAAGAATAAAAAAACCCGTAAGCAGCACTGCCGCATTACTATAGCCGAATT
>JAGFPH010006830.1:15676-27788 GCA_018207615.1 Philaenus spumarius
CACCATTCCTTTACAGACCTTCACAAGCACCATCTAATCATCGTGGATCTCAAACTTTTCACCACCAACATTTTCAACTCCCACAAGGACCCCCCACCTCCATTCCCACGACACCAAGTTGGGCCATACCCCCAAAGAAATAACCAATATATTCACACATCACCTCCTTTTCGACCACACAATAACAATAGAGGATTTGATCAAAATATAAGACCAGAGAATAATAGAGACCAAACAAGACAGAACGGACCCAAGAATACCAGATATCCAACACAGGAACAGATGAACGTTTGCCACACGGTAGCAGAAAATATTCAAGCCAAGAGTCGTCCAGAAACAAGTTCACCAAATGTGGTGACCCAGCAGGAAAACTGCTGAGCGCAGAATGTGTCACTGGCCACGAGATCGCGAATCATATCATTTTTCCAGACTATGCGAAGCTCGATGACATTATTCCTGTGCCACACAATGTCCTTGGAAATATAAGGCCTAACCCATTAAAATTTATGTCTGGATTAGTATCACACCCAAATATTACAATAAGTAATATGTTTTGTGACAGAAATTTTCTTTTAGAAGAAGACGAGGTTGAGTTGCCAAATAAACCAGATGTTAACTTCATAAAATGTCCGGAGATAAATATTAAAATCGGAAAACAGAGTGCATATGCCCTAATCGATACAGGATCCAACGTTACATGTATGTCCGAACAGTGGTTCCGGGAGAACAAAGATTCTATGGGAAAGTACGAAGAATTACCTACCACAAATATACAGATACACACCGCGGTGGGTAGTAAAACTAGGAGAGTCGCCAGAATTGTAATGGTAAAAATTAAAATAGATTCCGAAGAATTATGGTTACATGCTTTAATAGTGCCAAATTTGATTAAAGACGTTATTCTAGGTATGGATTGGATTAGTATCACAGAGTCGGTTATAAACTTTCACACGAAGATAATAAATATGAAAATTAATAAGAAAATAATCGTAAGAAAGTTTGAAAATGTCGTTAATGAAGGAATTTTGTGTTACATCACTAATAAATATATGAATCAATATGATGAAAGATATAATAATATCCATGATGATAATATGAATGTAAATTATAACTCAAAATGTGGCACAGAAAATAAACAAATAATTTTAAATGAATCTATAATCAACAACGCATTACAAGATAATATGAATCTGGAACCACAGCAAAGGGTAAAATTAAAATCACTACTTTTACAACACGAAACAATTTTCTCGGATAACCCTGGACTTTGCACTAAATATATGCACTCAATAGAAATAAAAGAAGACTACACATTTAAAGGACAAACGTATCCAGTACCCTTGATACACCAGGAAGCCATGTCACGTGAGAGCAATTACCGATTTACAACGGTATCAATAATATAAAAGTGTAATAATTCATGTAAATAAGTTAGTGAGATGAATCAGGTAAATATTTTCATTGTTGGAAATTTGTTCCCAGGAAAACCTTTAAATTAAGATTTTCTGGAAAAGTTACCTAGGGGATAATTGTTACAATTCAAATATTTCCCTAACTATGTAAAGAAAATAAAAACGAGATTAAAAATACGTATTGGAGCGAGAGAGATAGAAGTCAAATTGAAATGTCATTCATTTAGTTAATCCGTCATACACGCCCGACACCTAGCGACAATTATGCGCAACACTAAATACTACAACGGAAAGGTACAATCAAATCACGACTTTCAACTCGAATTCATTAAAATAAAATTACAAAACGAATCTGTAGACCTACATTTCCTACATCAAAAATATTCAAAACTAAATTCTGCATCCAGGAAAGCTAAAATAACAACATAAAACCAAGTCAATCGACAAAGATTTACGTTAAAACGCAAGGAGAAACTAGGCCTATCTAATTACAAATCGAAGAGAAGTTGGCAGAATAAATCCGATTACAAGAAAAATACATTCTTATTAGAAAATTAAACCAGGCCTACGAAAAGAACCAATTTTTTACATCTCAAATGTCTTTGGTCTAAATCTAAAATAAACGCCGATAAGCTATTATAAAATATAAAAACGAAGCCCCGACTGACAAAATTTAATCGTAGGCGGATACTTCATGTATGTAAACTCCTCCCACGAAACGCTGTGATTGGTCCACGTAATTCTTGCTACCAAATGAAAAATACAAAGAATAAGATATATACATTCTAGAAATTAGATAGCAATTATTGTAATAAGGAGTTATTTAAGTGTTTTCTATAATTTAACTGTTTAAAATCATATTAAATTCATAGTAAAACATTGTTATGTATCAAAACAAAGACACAATTAAAATAAATCACACTTCACGACTCCCAAACACCTATTACATTAACAAACCCAAATTCCAGAAGATATGAAGATTCATCAGGCGTTATTATCCATTTCCTGGAAAGGTAGAGAAGCCCCAAATGAAGAACATTGTTAAGTTGGCCACTAAATAGTGCAGTTGATATAATTTTGGCTGTTGAAATTTAAAGAAAAGAATCGGTATTTGAATAAATATGAAGCTTATGAAGTTCAGTGTTTTTCCTTTATAACAATTACTATCAAATTCTAATCTACAAGAACAAACAACCAATTGGGTGAGAACTTTCCAATTAACTAGGCCTAGTCTATTTTAAGATCCAACACCAAACCAGTTACCTTAGAGGGATAACTTATCTGTTTAAACTAAACTGTGAATGATAATACATATATATGTTATGCATATAGATTTACCAAGAACCTTTGAACTTTAAATTATCGTAAATTCAGTGATCTATTATAATACTAAATCCATCAACCAAATAACCTCTTTGACGATTCCATATTATTATAATCTTGCTCTCATTAATTTTGTACATATTTTAATTGTGTTATCTATAATCAAATTTGTTTTCTTTTTAAATACTTTGGGAAAAAGACGGCTCCAACCCACCGAGTTAAGATCTTGTGTTTTAAAATTATTGAACAACAATTAATAACCTGTTTATCATCAAACTTAGTATTCATAATCTAAATAATATTGTTCTTTGGAAAAGAAATATCATTTTATGTATTACCTGTAATAATACAGAAGTAAAAGATTGTTTTATAATTGTAACCCTTGTTGACCATCTTATTTTAATTTAGATTTAATTGTAAAGTAAAGTAATTGTGAAGGTTGTAGTAAATATAATAACTTTTTAGTAATAACAGAATATTATTAAATTTAATCCGAATACTCACGTGGAACATGTATAGGTACTATCACACTATTGTATAAATGTTTTGAGGTTAGAAGTCCTTAAAAATATATATTTTGTTACAATCATGTTTGTTTACTTCTTTTATCTGAAGAAACTACTTTGAATTATATTTATAATCGAGTACAGTATATATTTTTAAGGATTTCCAACAAGGTAGCCTAAATGTACAAAGACTACAATTACTAATTATACAAAGTCGGCCCTAAAAGTGTCTAATACTTCACGATGAACAAAAACGTATAGCGCAAGCGCATGCACCAGAAATGAAAATTTGTGTATCCTATATGTAACTAAATTATAGCATACATTTGCCGAGTTTTATGTCTCTAGATTTATAGCCCGTTTTCAGTTTCTAGAACATTCTCGAACGCTCCGATGCAGGAAGTGCATTCGATGGTCCAGAACCGTCTTGAGCATTCTAGAACATTTTCGAACCTTCTGGAAGATTATATAACTTTGGGTACCTTCTGCAACATTCTCCAACGTTATAGAACATTTTGAAACATTCTGTAACATTATGAGAATATTCTGAAAGCTTCTAGAACATTTCAGAAAAATTCTAGCCAATCTGGGCCCCTACGGTATTCAATTCCCAGCTGCTTCACCGACTTTAAACAAAGAATCCATTGTTGCGATGCGCGCTTTTGACATCTTTATCTTCGAACCCAAACTCTGCAGTTCCAAAACGAAACCTTATTCATAGATGCGGATTTAGGGCTAGGGCTACCATACCATAAAACCCCCGTGGGACTGCTTTGGGGGTTGTATAGTTATAGAGCCACGAATGGACAAACCAAGCTTACATTAATTTACTATATAATATACAGGATTATTCCAAAAGAAATAGTCACTTTCCTAAATCAATAACATTGAAACTGCATAATTTATACAGGTCATGTTGGCATCAGTGGGTAGCTAATACACTTAGGTTTTACTTTAACAGCTGATTGTTGCAACATTATTGCTAGATAACCCTTCTTTTTGTTGATGTAAAAATGGTTAATAATAGCGTTGAGAAAGCTTGTTGTGTGATTGAACTAGAGAAAACACGTTTTGAAGAAGATGGATTCACTGGTCGACTAATCTTTGGGGACGAATCAACGTTTCATATCTGTGGAAAGATTAACAAACACGACCTGCGCATGTGGAGAACACAAAATCCGAGAGTAATTAATTGTTGAACATGAGAGAGATTCTCCTAAGATAAACGTGTTTTGTGCTTCTTTCAAGAAAATACGATCAGAGGCACTTGGACATGGTGAGTGAATGGCTTATCCCTCAACCAGAAGAAGACAGTAATGACCACATATTGGTTCAAGATGGAAGCTCTACCGTATTGACACCATAATGTCAGAGAATACCCCGATGAGCAATTATCAGGCGCTGATTGGTCGTGCAACTGACGACAATGCGTCACTCTAGCGTTGACCACCTCGCAGTCCAGACTTGACCCCATGTGATTTATTTCTGTGGGGTTATGTTAAAGATCAAGTTTTTAACTCCCTATTACCATTGAGCCTCTTGGAATTAAGGCCATGCATAAGATGAGCTGTATAGAGTGTTGACGTCAATATCCATAACAGAGTCTGGTCAGAACTTGACTATCGAATTGATGTTTGTCGTGATGCTCACATAGAAAATCTATAACATTGTTAAAAAAATTTGGAAAGTCCTCTTTCTAATGGTACTATACATTTTTTTCTGGATATAAAACCCGTTTTTCTATGTTCATTAAAGTGTCTATTTCTTTTTGAATAATCCTGTATTTGAATATGACAATAGTTTGTGTTTGAATCCATCTTGTGTGATGGACCTTCTTTCCGTGGTCCGCCGATGGGAGTCACTGACCACCAATATATAAGTTCTTCCCACGATGGACATTGTTATTTGTTAGTTAACAAACTATTAATATCAAAGCCCACTAAAGAATACCGTTGCGAGGCGGCCAATAGGATGGGCGCGCAGCGTTGCCATATCTACTAGCCTCGAACACTCCTGGTATTTACCGCTCGAGACTTGACCGCACAGTTTAAAGAATTATAAATGCGTTGGGGCAGCCACAGTCAGTTAGAAGCGTCGGAAGAACGTGACAACGTCGCACTACGGCGATTGGAGCGTTCAAGGTCTCGGTGTACACAAGCCCGTCCCTCAACGGTATTCTTTAGTGGGCTTTGATTTAAATGAATAATGCGTGTTGAAGTGATTACGTGATTAATAAAATATTGGTAACGTCTGGCGATAATTCATTGGTGCAAGAGTCAAACTCGCACTTTTCCAGTGTATTGTATTATACTTTCAATAAACAAAATCACACATATATTTACAATAAATTAAACTATGTTTATATTTTCTTGTTCTGACATTTTATTGGCCAACATTTATGTATAAAGAAAATATAAAACATCAACTCTCATTATTAAATGAAAAAAGTAAAACACATTTATAGCTAAACAGTTAACATAAACGTATAGGACTAGGCCTATGTTTTACGTCTAATCTAAAAATACAACTAAGAAAAAGGAGGAACCAAGTAGAATTCTCGATCTGAGCTGCCTGAAATCTGCCTTTGAACTAGGCTTGTGTGAATAATTTTCGTGAATACTGCTGAGGTCTCCAGAGAACAAAGGCCGTGTGGTCTGTTGCCAAATCTTAAAGGGGTTGTAATTAATGAGCTGTTTACTTGCTCAACTGTTCAAGTGTATTTGTGTTTAATGTGTGTTTCGTGTAAAGTGTTCCAATTGTTTAAGTTTAACAAATACCATAGATGTTAGACTGTAGTGTTCCTAACATGTTCATTGAAGTGATTTTACTGGTTAAATAGTCGAACTAAAGTGACTTGGCAGTTCAAACGATATTTTTTACATCACGGTTTTTAGATTTTGTATTATGGCTTACCTTGTGTTTATTATAGTGTGTGATATTTTGTTCGACATTGATAGCAAACGACTTTCTTGTCTTTGTTATACTTGCACAGTAACTTATCTGATGTTGATTGCATGTGTTCTTGTAATTAGTAACTAGTGAAAAAATGGAACACTTTTTTGAGACTTCGTCTCGTCCGGGCAGAATACGCCAATTGAAACTACGACTTTTTAACTCTCAAAATCGGTTTTCCCATACCCAAAAACATATGAAACGATACCCCACACAGAATTTTCAAAATGTCGACCAAAAACGTGACCCCGACGTACTACGACTTTTAAACTCAACATCAGTATTCCCGTACCCAAAAACATATTAAATGATACCCCCACACTGTATTTTCATAATTTTGACACATTATTTTCAAAATTTTGACCCAAAAACATGACTCCAACGCGCTTCGACTCACGCTAGAAAGCTCAAAAGCTTTTTAACTCTACGCAATAAAATTACGAAGATTTTGGTACCACGAAGTTTTCTACGACGCCGCGACGTCTGTGTGTGCTTATAATCGTGTATATAGGATTCCCGTACCCAAAAACTTATTAAACGATACCCCCACACTGTATTTTCATAACTCTGACACATTATTTTCAAAATTTTGACCCAAAAACATGACCCCGATGCGCTACGATTCACGCTAGAAAGCTCGAAAGCTTTTTAACTCTACGCATTAATATTACGAAGATCTTGGTACCACGAAGTTTTCTATGACATCTGTGTGTGCTTATATCGTGTATACAGGAAAACAGACACACAAAAAATTACCGAATTATTTCAATACTTCGGCATTCTAATGCGAGCCTAATAGCCCAGTATATAGGGGGGTTTCAGCTTACATTAATTGCGGTAAAAGATTTTTTTCTAGGATCGTTTGGTATGGTGTGGGTATGCCAAATCTAATTTTGCGACCTCGAAAGTGGGGAGGACAACTTTTGGGGGGCAAAAAACCTCAAAATTATCGGACTTTTTCCAGTTTTTCGCTTATAAATAAAAAGCGGTCCATACTATGTAAAAAATAGATCTGTAGTAAATTAAAGAGGACAAAATCTCGCGTTGATTAAAAAAACAAAGTTCAAAATTGGTCCAGTAGTTCGATTTTTATGGGGATCCAAAAAACAGCAATTTTTTCCAACTTTGCCAAAAACTGTGTTTTACCCATTTTCAAAGTGATGTAACTTTCCAACATCAAATTTTATCACTACCCCCCTCACTAAAAGTTGTAGAGAATCAATCCCTGAGTTCAAAAAACACCGATTTTTCTAAATTGAGCTGATTTTGAAATTTTGTTAACTCATAAAGCAAAATTGGGGAAAACCTTAAATTCACACAATCGGGGTTTCGCCCTTTTTCGATGTCTATGAGTCCGGAAATCAATTCTGAGGCTTAGGTATGTCATCTGAATGCACCTGGAAATTATTTTTAAAGAATTTTGTGAAAATTTTAAATTGTAAATAATTATTCATGACTTTTAATTGTAGTGCTGGTTTCTTATTCACTAAATATACCAGGTGTCTTAAAAGTCCCATGCCCCACTTTAACTTTTGTGTTTGTTAAAACAAACAAATATCCTTTGGGGAACGATACTAACTTAGCCCAAAGTATCTTTTGAAACAATCGGAAATTTTGAGTGTCCCCTAAAAATGGGGGATTTTGGGGGCAACTCAAAATTTTTAAATGGGAAGTATGGTCATGTGATACCTCATTTTAAATATATATTTAAGACTAGGAAAATGACGTAAAGAAAATAAAAATCGGACCACCCAAAACAAAAAGGCGGCCAAAAACGTGTTGAAATAAATTGACATATCTCGAAAAGGAAGAGTTTTTAGAAAAATATTCAAGAGACAAAAAATGTTTATTTAAAGTGCTTGACCTAACATATTGCTTCCAAATCGATTTCGTAAATTTTATTTTGTACAAAATTTTCTAAGTCGACTTAAAATTTTATCCATACCTCCCTCTCCCTAAAAGTTATAGAACATCAATCCTTGAGTTCAAAATGGGTACCCAAGTGAGGCGAATCAACGAGGCACTAAAAGCTCAGAAAGGGCTCGGCGTTCGAAAGTGAAGACTTCAGCCGATATAATGTTTAATGAGAGTACACTCCCGGCTGTTTCCCAAGAGAGAGAAGTTCTTGGGAAATGAAACGAATAAGAGCCGCCTCATTCAAATGTTGAGAGAACTACTGGAAGAATCTTCCATTCCAGTATTGGAGGCAGCAGAGGACGCTGATGTACTGATTGTGACAACAGCTTGTTCTCAATCAAAAAGCTTCGACACTGTGCTTGTGGTCAGTGAGGATATTGATGCCCTATTCATCCTGTGTGGGGCTCCCAGTAATGCCAACTACAAAAACATCTACCTCCTTAAGCCAGGGAAGAAGGGGCAAGCTGACTCGTACTACTCCATCTCATCGTACCAGTTCGAGAAGAAACACCTCCTGCTCGTACATGCCTTCTCTGGGTGTGACACAACATCCACGCCATTCGGGCATGGGAAAATCAAACTGTGTAAACTAATCGACAGTACCCCAGCATTGAGGGAAGCTGCTGTGGTGTTCTACAAGGCATCTGCAACTCCAGCAGACATCAGCAGAGCTGGGGAGAAGATTCTGATGGCAATGTATGACACCGGAAGAACTACCATCCCCACCATCAATGAGCTGAGGTATCATCTCTTTGTGAAGATGCCAACGAAGGCGAAGTTAATCTAACCCCGACTTCCTCCAACACTCGACGCTGCGGATCTGCACAGCTACAGAACATTCCTTCAGGTTCAGTGGTGGATGGGAAACACGCTAGACCCTCTTGAATGGGGTTGGAGACGGGACAGCCTCGGACTCACCCCAATTCTTAAAATGAAAGAATCTGCTCCCCAAGAGCTTCTGAAACTGGTGTTCTGCGGGTGCAAAAAGGGATGTAACAGTGCATGCACTTGCCGAAAGTCAGGCCTCAAGTGCACCACTGTGTGCAAGAACTGTGTGGGAAGTTTTTGCACAAACGCTTCATACATGGAACTCGACGTAGACTTGGATGACGACCTCGCTGAGGAGGAAGATGGGGATGAGCCTGATGAGGAAATTTGCAGCGAGGAAGTTGAGGAGGAAGAAACTGACGATGTCCTATCTGAGTCAGCAAATAACGCCAACCAGCCTGATGAAAAAGAACCTCAAACAAGACCATCAAAACGATACAAATTTTAAATATTTGTTCATTATTTTTGTTTTTTTCGGCAATAATCTACACAGGCCTAGCCTTAGAGGTACCTTTTGTTGTCTCCTTTTTTATTTGCGGTTATGCGTGATGAAGCGTGTATGTATTTGTGTAGTTAGCTTTATGTTTTTGTATGCAAAGGATAATGTTTTTTTCTTAAGTTATAAATTTTAATTTGTTTATGTATGTAGATATAAGTGTTTTTATGTGTTGTATTTTAGTTATAAGCAATTTTAACGTTGGAAATAAAAATAAACAAATAAGTAAGAATTTCTCTTCCTTTTCGAGATATTAGCAATTTATGTCGATTTATTTCAAGACGTATAGGGTCACCATTTTGTTTTGGGTTGTCCGATTTTTATTTTCTTTATGTCATTTTCCTAGTGTTAAATAGACCTTTAAAATGAGGTATCACATGACCATACTTCCCATTTAAAAATTTTGAGTTGCCCCCAAAATCCCCCATTTTTAGGGGACACTCAAAATTTCCGATTGCTTCAAAAGATACTTTGGGATAAATTAGTATCGTTCCCCAAGGCATATTTGTTTGTTTTAAACACAAAAGTTAAAGGGGGGCATGGGACTTTTAAGACACCTGGTATATTTAGTGAACAAGAAACCAGCACTACAATTAAAAGTCATGAATAATTATTTACATTTTTAAATTTTCACAAAATTCTTTAAAAATAATTTCCAGATGCATTCAGATGACATACCTAAGCCACAGAATTGATTTCCGGACTCATAGACATCGAAAAATAGCGGAACCCCGATTGTGTCAATTTAAGGTTTTCCCCAATTTTGCTTTATGAGTTAACAAAATTTCAAAATCAGCTCAATTTAGAAAAATCGGTGTTTTTTGAACTCAGGGATTGATGCTCTACGACTTTTAGGGAGGGGGGTAGTGATAAAATTTGATGTTGGAAAGTTACAGCACATTAAAAATGGGTAAAACACAGTTTTTGGCAAAGTTGGAAAAATTTGCTGTTTTTCGGATCCCCATAAAAATCGAACTACTGAACCAATTTTGAACTTTGTTTTTTTATTCAACGCGAAGTTTTGTCCTCTTTAATGTACCACAGATCTATTTTTTACATAATATAGACCGTTTTTTAGTTATAAGCGAAACACTGGAAAAAGTCCGAAAATTTTGAGGTTTTTTGCCCCCAAAAGTTGTCCCACCCACCCACTTTCGAGGTCGCAAAATTAGATTTGGCATACTCACACCATACCAAACGATCCTAGAAAAAAAATCTTTTACCGCAATTAATGTAAGCTGAACCCCTTTTTTTATCCTCTATATACTGGGCTATCAGTAAAAGCTGAGATAATTTTGAATGAATACACAGGTCTTCAGATTTTGATTTTTATTAAACTTTTTCTTTTAAATTTGTGTTTGCAACATTTGCATTGCTTGTTTTAAGATTAATTTCTATAATGTTTACTACTTTTTTTCTAATTATGATATTTTATTTTCTACTATGGGAGACCCTTGCGTGCTCTGCACGCCAACCCCGTTTACTAATTAATAACTTATTTCGTATAATTTACAACAGCAGTTATAATAAGGGTTCAAATAACCAACAAGGCTCAGGCCTACGCTTAAACAAAAACTTAACCTAAAATGTTAGAAATACAAATAATTGTTTCAATTTTTCAAATCAACTGTTAATGAGTGCATTAGAGCAAACAGCTGATTACTACACCAACACTAAACATCATATATTTCATTATTATTTATTATGGCGCTCCCATTGCAGTAAAATAATTAGTATAGTTTGTGTTATTTGAACAAACGAACATTTACATTTTATATTTATGTAGATGAGCATATTTTGTTTAAAATATTTGCCCTTGTATTACGTACTTTATAATATGTTGTTCTGTTAGGTCGGGGTTTTTCTTCTACAGATATTTCCAATGTTAATGAGATATTGATATCCTGCTTAAGTTAGCAGCTATCTTATAAAAATCTAATGTTGTTGTTATTGTTTTGAAATCTAAAAGTACAGAAGGCTTGTGCCTTATTTGTCCCAATAGGCATTAATCATTGTTTGGCAGTTGAACAAAATGTTTATAAAATAAGTTTAATTTTGTTGTTCTCTCCATTTGTAAAAAGAATTTCGTTTCAATTTAAAATCTGGTTAAATTTTTAAGATATATTGTTAAATTGTTTAGCAGTGAACGTAAACAAATCTGACGTAGATGCAAACAGTAGCGAAGCAGAGTGGCGCAGTGGTTAATTAAACTCGCCAGCCCAATTTATTGTATCTATTAACATTTTAATAGAATTGTATTTTTTTGTGTATTAATAATTGTATGGTACAAAATATAATAACATCTTATTGTGCATGCGAAACGTGTAGATATTATAGTACAACATATATAACTAAATATATGCACGAAAGAATAACATTTTCCCATAGGCCTCTGAAATGTTCAAACTTAAAAATAAAATGCATGGGATGACGATTGTGATCTTATTAAAATTTTTTCTAGTTGATATTTTAATTAATTGATGTAGTTATAGTCCAATGTTAAACAATATTGAAACATTTACTTAACTTCATGAGCTAATTCAGTCATATTTAAATAGGTAGGTATACACCTTTATAGTGAACTACAGTGTCTAGTTTCAGTTTCTTCTATACACCTTTATAGTGAACTATAGTGTCTAGTTTCAGTTTCTTCTATACACCTTTATAGTGAACTACAG
>JAGFPH010006830.1:27798-40983 GCA_018207615.1 Philaenus spumarius
CAGTTTCTTCTATACACCTTTATAGTGAACTACAGTGTCTAGTTTCAATTCCTTCTATACACCTTTATAGTGAACTACAGTGTCTAGTTTCAATTTCTTCTATACATCTTTACTATCACACTTAAACTATATATAATTTATCTTCTATTCATTTATTAAATAGAATTGTTTCCAGAGACGTAGCAGACAGTTTCGTAATTATCTCAGTTTAACCAAATGAAAATGCACATTTTTTATTAAAATGTCCTTTTACCATATATAAAAAACTGAAAATTATTGGAACATGTAAGATATAACTTTAAAAATGTATTCACGTTCCTCTAAAGGTCCAATCATAAAAACTTTTTTCGTTGAAAGTTTATAAGGACGTAAACATAGACCTATTATAAATTACGTATAGTAAATTATAAATGTTTTGGCTACAAATCTCTTGGAATCTTGAAAATTGAGACTTATAATTTAAAAATAAAGCTCTCTACATAATAATATATTATATTTTTATCATCCCTTCTGGATAACTCAAAATTGTTAAATCCCAAACATTAATACAAATCAAAATCTAAATCAGAGGTACTTCTAAACTTTTCATCTTCACATATTTTTAGCGATCAATGTTTGTTTTGTATTTAGTAAATTAATCTTAACATCTTAAATTATTGACACTTCATCAAGATATTATAGAAAAACTATATTCTCTTTCACTATTTATAGCAATTATATAGGGCCATCTAAGACAGAAAAATTGTCCGTTTTTATTCGTCATCCTGTTGTGGGTCTGTTTAAGTTTAAAAACAATAGGCTACCAATTCTATACCAAAAGATAACATTACTTCAGTTTTTATATTACAAATGGAAAATCTACTGATTTACAAGGAATCTAGAAAATTAACTAGGCTTAACCTGAATTTATACGCACGTAGAAAGGCTTAGCTAAAAGAGAAACAGGTGTGTCTTCTGTACTAACAATCTACACTAATATCGTAAAGATGTAAAATTTGTTTTTTGTTTGTTTTTATGTAGGGGGTAATCTCTGGTACTACTGAACCGATTGCAAAAATAGTTTTACTAAAAAAAGCTACACTATCCCTGAGTAACATATTCATTTTGATTAAAACATTTTTTATGTCAATATTTGTAAATTTAGTCGGGAAAAATCTTAGGTTAGACCTAGACTTATGAACCAACACATATTTCTTGAATGTATTTACATTCAATACCATAGCAACCAATTGAATAAAATAACAGATAAAACAGCTGTTTGCTCTAATATTTCCAATAACAGCTGATTTCAAACTTTGAAGCAATTATTTCAAACTATGAGGTTAGTTTGTTATTAAAGTGTATACCTGATTCATGCTGGTTCTTTAAACCTTTATTATAACTGCTGTTATAAAAAATATACGAAATAATTTGATTTGAACATTTAACATTATTTACCCTCTTAGCTTTGAGGTTATTATTAAAGGTAATGCTTTATAATAAAGAAAACATAACATGATTATGTGTATAGAAGGTTCCAATGTGGTTGGCGTGCGGAGCACGCAGGGGTTTCTCCTAGTTAATAAAAAAAATCATAACATTAATACATTTGTATAATTAATTCATATTAATAATATTACTGCGATATTGGTGCACTCTATCTTTAAATACAGTTCTTTTTAAAAATGCTACATTAATTACAATTTCGTTCATATAATCAACTGTTTAAATATTCGGTTATATTGTTAGACTAAAAATTCAGTCTAACTTAAATTGAATTTTAAAGTTTGTACAGTGTTCTGTTAAATTAATAGTTTTGTTTAAAAATTTAAGTAGCTTGTCAGTATCGATTCCCTTTAATTGCATTTCATACTATTTGAAAATTACATCGGCGTTAATGCAATTATAGGAAAGCCCATTATGATAAGTACTTTGTTAAACTTATTACGTATACATTGTAATAACAAAGTAAATTGAAATTAAAATGATATTCGAGAATCAGCTATGCTGAAAATATTAAACGATAATGAACCCAGATGTTCGGCAGCACAAACGGCAAATACACTTTTCCTCCTTGAACAAAAACACTAATGATAATGTTATTCTTAATAAAGTGATATTTGTATTAGCCAGGCAACTTACTTCAACTAAACATGTTAATGTATGACTTATGTTCAACAAATCGGTGTTTAAGTTCTACATATTTTTGGTGGACTGAGATTTGTACAATTCGTTTATTCAAAACTAGATGTAAATAAAATTACCAAATGATGTATAAATATTGCAGTAACTCTTTTGGTTAGACCTAAGGTGTGGAGTGGTCAATGAGCAAAGATCATGGTCGCCAGAACATGTTTTGGGGTGTTATTAAAAATTAGTTATGTATGTATTCTCTATGTATGTATTTGGACGAGTTCGTAAGCCAAAAAAATTCAACAACCGGAGCACATTGTTTGATCGGAAATCTAACGTTTTTTTTTAGATTTTCCTACGAGAATAACTTTTTTTAGTTTTTTCTAAAAATATAAATATAAGATGTTATTCTGCACATTGTTTTTACGCGACCTTATAGCTCGCATGGTTCTCCAAAATCAATTAAAACGTAAAATAAAATAGAAGTAGGCCTACCCGGTTCAGAGCAATGTGGGGTTGGCGTACGAAGCACGCAATGCATTGTGTGTTGAAGATACTCCCAATATGCGGAATGGCGAGCGAAGCACGCAATGCATTGTGTATTGAAGATAATCTAGGCCTATAAACTTAATTTTGGAAATTTGCTCAACTCACGTCAGCGGTTCAGCTGCGTGGTCGAATTATTATTAAGTAATACTTACAGTAATTCAAATTCGTTACTCGTTTTCTTTGTCTGTAAAACAAATAACTGTAAACTTAAGGATATTATAGGCCGTCTTCTGCACTTCTCCTGAATATAAAAGACTTTATTTCTTAGAAACTTATACATTATTATAGCCTATGTTACTCAGGGATAGTGTAGCTTTTTATTAGTAAAACTATTTTTTCAATCGGTTCAGTAGAGCCAGAGATTACCCCCTACATACAAACAAACAAACAAACAAACTTTACCTCTTTATAATATTAGTATAGACTAAGTACTCCTAAACAAAACCAACCTTTAACGCCTAAGTCTTAAGCTGCTGATCCACCGCAGTGCCGCACAAGTTCTGCGCTGTGCGCCACAGTGTGTTTACTTTGGTGGATCGTATTAAACATGCACAAGTATTTACTGAACAACCATAACGAAGAACAAGATTTACCACAAAATCTGGTAAAAAGCAATTGATCTAAAAATTACTACAAAATTCTTATTATATTTTTCCGTGACGTAGTTGATGATGAATATTTGAAATAGAAAGTATTTACTCCGAATTTGTTTTGACAATTATTAATAATGTATTTAATTTAATTACGCGTGTACCATATAATGTTAAACAGTAATCTAGTTTAAATACAGGCAGTGTTTGATCGATGGTAATTATTAGATCTACCTCATCAACTCATCCCAAAAACAATTACGTAATACAAAAGGCTTCGTAAGTGAAGTTATTAACTCTGCCGTTATTGCTCTAGATTCAGCGCTCTCTCTAGACAACGGAGGATCCATTCTGAGTCGATTATATATTGAGGCATAATTAGATTCAGGTTGTATTTATTAATTCTAAGCTGCGTTACGTCATTCGGGTGTGAGAGATATATTTCGATTTACCTGTACATTGTTACTGGTTTTACGAAAATGTTTTTAATTAAAGTGAAATTGTTTTTTATTGGTAAGTTATTTCATGAAAACAGTGTATTTATTGACTAAATATTATATACTCATCTAAAGTTCATGGTTTCAGAAGACGAGATGTGTAAGGTACATTGGCCGCCACCATAATCTCAGTGACGTCATAGCCACCTTATATTTATACTCGAAACATTCAGTATGATGTTTTTTTCTCTATTGATTGTGTGGTATTTATTGTAATTACTATTTGTGAGTTTACTACATTTTTTGTTATTTTAGTAAATTATTTAAATAGTTAAAAAAATTTCGAACCAGAAGAAATTATATGTCAAGGCGTTATTATAAAGGAACACATGAAGAGGAACAAGAAAAGAAATGATAAATTATAGGTACATCCAATTGCTGATTGTAGGCTTGACAATGGAGCGTTTTATAGTTTATATACGGAACAATTATTGTACAAAAAGAAATATTTAAATTATTTTAGGACGAGTATTAATAGTTTTAGCAAGTTCTTTGTCAAATTATAAAATAGTTTACCCAAACAAAACACAAATATGCTCGCAGAATTTATAAAGAACCCAAGAAAGACGATCGAGAATGACTTCAATAAATGCGTCTGTGTCAACATTTTCGACTGTCATTTTTTATGAGTACTAATTGTTAAAAAATTTCAAAATTGTAAATAATATTTAAAGTAAATACTGAAAGAATCGACACACTACATACATAATTATAAATCAAAATAAAATAGGTCGACAAACGACTAAAGTATTCAAAACTTAGATGGTGGAAAGCTACTAGCACCTCGTCAGATGATCACAATTCAAATGAATTCCCTTGCGGAATTCCGAACACTGTTCCCGTCCTTCGGTCACGCAAAAAAAAAACAGTGAAATACTTCAAACTATTATAGTGACAGATACATAACTGAAAAATTTCATTCTGTTTTTTTCAATATACTTGGAATTATTAAATGTACTTCTGACTTTTGCCCAATACTATATATTTAAAATGTATTTCTAATACAGGCATATAGAAACATGATAGACCGGAATTTAGTAAAGTAATACGTAGCAACGCCAAGTTGTGGGATAGTAACACATATTGATCCATGAACTTATACCAGTAACAAAATAGAGCAAACTAAAACCATTGAATTCGGATAACCTAATAGAACTCCGATCCAATGCAATATTTCAATCCACTGGAAATTCGACGATAGTGGCGCTATCTAACGACGGAAGCGGTGTGAAGCACCAATGCTACCAATGATTTCTCCCTAGCGCTACCTCGCGGCGCGATCTTGCACTATTTTCCCGACAACGTTTTTTTCGGCACATAGCCCCCGTATGCATGCATGATCTATTTTATTGTTTATGATCTATGCTAAAACTGATATAAAGATTATGTTTACAACCGGGTAATCTGTCAGCAATCACGTGTTCAATTCAGTTAGCAGTTTTTTTATATATACTTAACAACCTCATTCGATTGTTTTAAAACATTTTAATTCCTTCTGACCCATCATTGTCCGCCAAAGTTCCGCCTTTCAATATTTTTCATGTAACGGTAAATAAGTTATCAAAATCAGTTCAAACGTTTTAAGCTCACAGAAATACGACCGAACACGATCAATTTGATCCCAGTAGACGTCTATTCAGAAAAAAAGGCGGTTACACAGAGAACTACGAGTATATTTTATAATATGAAAAAACATTACTTTTTACGGGGGGGGGGGGGGGGATACAAAAGTGTGTTTAACAGTTCACCTGCACCGTTTTGTTTTTATTTGTCAGTCGTTGTACTTCATTGTAACCTGCATGTTTAAATTTGTTGGTTGAACATTTCAGAGATAAAGAAAGAACGCCTGGCTTTTCAGACTTGCCACTTGGGATGTATCTATTTACCAAACACATGTTCCGGTTCACTTTCGCCCGTGTTTTTTACACTATTGTGGTTCTTTCAACGCTCAGTCGGTTACAATGGAACGGGCCACGAACGAAAAAGGTTAAATTAGATGTTTTTATATTGAAAAACTTTGCCAGAACGATGTTTTAGGAAAAAATATAATTTATAACCGTTAGTTTGGATACGGACCTTATTTTAATCTTAATAAATGCAAAGTTATAATTTTCTCAAGAAAGTTTCAAAACGTAATTTATTTTGTAAGCATTAAAAGTAGAGGCAAGTTTCTAAAATTGAGGAATTTTTTTAAAAGATACAATTCTCTTTTATCTATATATATAAAAGCGAAATACCACTCACTCACTAATTCACTCATCACGATTTCTCAAAAACTACCGAACGGATTGAAATAAAATTTGGTATGTAGGTTCCTCTAGGGCCATAGGTGCTCACTAAGAAAGGGTTTGAAAAAATTCGAAATTTTAGGGGGGGGGGTCAAAGTTATTAAAAACTATTTCTTCTAAACTAAAGAACGGATTATAATGAAATTTGGTATGTAGCTTCCTCTAGGGCCATAGGTGCTTACTAAGAAAGGGTTTGAAAAATTTCGAAATTTTAGGGGGGGGTTTGGGGGATCAAAGTCATTAAATCACGATTTCTTCAAAACTACCGAACGGATTGAAATGAAATTTGGTATGTAGCTTCCTCAAGGGCCATAGGTGCTCATTAAGAAAGGGTATGAAAAATTTCGAAATTTTAGGAGGGGTTTGGGGGGATCAAAGTTACTAAAATCATAATTTCAGATCTTTTATTTGTATGGCAATAGTGTTTTTATTATTTAAGATCTATATACATAAAAGCCAAATACTACACACTGACTGAACACTTAAAAAGAATACAATTACGTTAAAAAGACTGAAAATATCAACCACCACGGGCAACGCAGTACGGGTCAGCTAGTATAATATAAAACATTAATAACTTCAAATGGTATCTAAAAATGCATGCAAATTGTACACCTTTTGCCCGTATATAAACATACTAATTTTAAGGACATGGTCTTAAGTTTGAAGTAAAATATAGACATTTTTAATTATTGTGGAAACAATTTCGGCCTATAATTATTAGTAAAACAGTGCTATTTGTCCATGTAAAATACATAGCTGATGAAAAATTGTCAGCGGTGGAACAATGATCTCATGTTTATTCTAACATCTGTATCTGGTCATTTCACAGTGGAACTTAAATTAATTTGTACGTTAGGTTTTTTAGGTCTACAATATGGTGGTTCTTTTAGCCTTTATACAACTCATGTTATGTAATAAATTTATTAATTGCATTTAGATACTTAATAATATTTACCACAGCTTTGAGGATATAATTCTACACCTCAACAAAAAAAATTATAAAATGTGTTTTTGGAGGAAGAACGAAGCGCGCAGAGGTCTCCAATTGTATCGTATAAGTCGGAAAAAAGATTTGGGTGTTTAATTAAAAAAAACAAGTTTATATAAAAAGGAAATACAATGTAAATATTATATCTAAATAGGAATAATATATTTGTCTTTTTATACAAATTTTATATTAAAATGTAAAAGAATATTATCTCAATTTTTCTACATTTTAATTTAAAACTGTGATTTGTAGGTCTGTACACATTTGCAGCTCTTTGAGTACGTAGAACCTCGGTTATCCGAGTTTCCGTATTATCCGAGGTAAATTTTAAAAATAAATTGTAAAATCAATTCTGTTAACTTAAAAATAAAAGTAAGTCAACTTACTTGATTTCGTAAAGAATTCACAGCTTGAGAGGATTTCTCAATAAGTAAATTTATAATAAATACTTTTGTGTTAGATTGGACAAAAATAAAATAAAACGGTCATGTGCCTTGTACACCCTGAAAAGAAAATTCCGATCTTACCCAACGCAATAAGTGTGACCTTTATTTAGCTTTAGCGGATGGGTAGTATAGTGAATAAAGAAGCGGTCTGTTTACATTCCCCTCCTCAGGGCATCGTATTTAGGACTCACCTTCCTTTCCCACGAGCTGTTTCGTCCCCCTGCTGCTCTATTTTGTTCTTTTGTTTTTAGTTGGTGTCGGTGTTAAACTTGGTGAAAGAGATTGTCATTATGAGTGGAAAGCGAAAGCGGTTTGTTTTATCTTTACATCAAAAATGAGAAGCAATTGCACGATTAGATGGAGGTGATTCAATAAGAAAAATAGCAAGTTATTTAGGTGTTGGGGAAGTGGCTGTAGGGGATTGGAGACGAAATAGATCAGGAATTGAATAGTTTGCACGTCAACGGTATTCAAATAAAAAAAAGGCTAGACAATCAATTAAGAAAAGCGAGCATGAAAAAACTTCAGAGGCATTATTTTTGTGGTTTTTATTACAGTAGCTTACAGTATCCAATTTCTTTCATTTGAGTACATTACCAAACCTTCTTTATTTATTTAAACTGTATTATTTAAAGTAAGATAAAGTATATTTTGAAATAAGTATGGTTCAAAATCGGCCCATAACGACGTAAACGACGTAATTCACACCACACGGCCTACTGTATTATCGCAAGTCTGCCTAGTCCCAATTAACTCAGATAATCGAAATTCTTTCATTTCAGAGATAATGCATTTTAATAAGTGGACTGTTTTGTATCCAACTATTTGTAGCAACTCCTTAAGAATCTGCCCTGTTATTAGGTCGTACCCAGGTGACTTTTTGCACTCGAATTACTTTTCACGTCATGCTTAAGCTCCTTAATTTTTACGTTGTTGATCTCTATGCTGTCGTTTCTGAATTTATATAATAAGTCCGCATCAGTAGTTTGTCTTGGAAATGGTATAAATATTTCTTCAAGATGGCTGGAGAAAGTTTTTTCTTTTTCTTTGTCACTCCTCGCCCAACCTTTGTGCTACTTGGACTTTAGGTCTTTTTAGCCCTTTTGTGGCTCTCCATGACAAGTAGCTGACAGTTTTTCTAAAAATGTGCTGATTGTTTCGTTTCTAATTTCTGTAATCATATTCTTGAGCTCGTTTCTTAGTTGATTTAGCAGTTTTTTTGTCTGTCCTGGATCGACTTTCTTGCCATTTCCTGCGTGGTTTTCTCTTTACTTGCACCTTTTCTCGGTACTCCTGCTGACAATTTATAGTGGTATCGTTGCCTACCTTTCTATTAATGGAAGTGTTGTTCCAAGCTGTTTGTTGCACTATGATTATAAACATGTCAACTTCATTTTCAAGATGTTCAGGACGTTTAATTATTGGTTCGCCAAACGCAACGAGGTTCTCGAGTTCAACTCTAAATCCTTCCCAATCAGTTCTGCGGTTAGTAAGTACTGGCAGTGCTGTCTTTAGGATAATAGTATCACTTAAAGTAAGAATGATGGGTGAGTGACCTGAAGTTAAAGTGTACCATTACATAGGTCCTGCAGAATCTTTTGACCACAGAGACGTCAATGAGATCTGGTAACTTATTTAAATCGGTTGACCAATAAGTTGGTTTTCCTGATTAATGAAAACTACAGTTGTAGTCTCTTTCTTTTGCTGTTTTGCTTGTTTCTTATAACTTTTATTTTTTTATGAAAACTTTTTGTAAACCCTAAAATATATTCATTTAAATGGTAATATACTTGCTAATGGTAATATGTTAATTTAAATTGTACAACTTTTTAGCGAATTTATATAGGAAAAATGAGCTATTGCAGTGGCCCTTATGATAAGACCCAAAGTCGGGAGTAGCAAATAAGCACCGATCATGGTCCCCAGAACACGTTTTTGGGTGTCATTAAAAATCATATATATATATGTATATATGTGTGCGCACTCTAACGGACGCATTTTACGTCCGATTTGGTCCAAATTTTCTACACACGTTGGTTGTCTAAGTCACTTGGACCAGTTCGTTAGCCAAAAAAATTGACCGGAAGTATACCACATTTTTGATCGGAAGTACCATGTATATAGGTGTGCGCACTCTAACGGACGCATTTAACGTCTGATTTGGTCCAAATTTGGTACACAGGTTGGTTTTCTAAGACGCTTGGACGAGTTCGTTAGCCAACAAAATTTAACGGAAGTAGACAACATTTTTGATCGGAAGTATCATGTATATAATTGTGCGCACTCTAACGGACGCATTTTATGTCCGATTTGGTCCAAATTTAGTACACAGGTTGTTTTTCTAAGTCGTTTGGAAGAGTTCGTTAGCCAAAAAATTGACCGGAAATAGAGCACATTTTTGAGCGGAAGTAAATTTTTTTTGACATTTTCGTACTAGAATTACATTTTTTTTCTTTAAAAAATAAACATACGAAATAATTCTGCACATTTTGTTTTTTTACGCGACCTTATAGCCCATCTGGTTTCCCCAAATTAATCAAAACGTAAAATACCGTAAAAGTACCAGAATTAAATCCACGGCTTTTACCGTGGTGACCGATGGCAATATATTTGGTACATGCTGGCAGCACCTTCGTGAGTAGATCAATTTCCCAAATAGTTGTTTGAAACCCAAAAACATATATACATTTTATTTTGGAAATTCGCTCAACTCACGTCAGCGGTTCAGCTGCGTGGTCGAATTATTTCCTTTTGAAATATTACTTCTGTGTTGAATTTTAGCTCAAGTTTAGTAAGGCTTTAATCAATGTCATCTTATATAGTCGAGTTTCCGGAGGCTTATTAAAACGGTTCTAAGCAATAATTTTAAATGCTAGTTTGACAACATTTTGAAAAGCGTAATGCTTTTTTTATTGCGAGACATATTAATATAGTTTTATTTAAAAGCGAATACAATAACATCCAAAACATTCTAGCCGTCTCCAAAGCAGATCAGATATTACTGGGAAACATTAAACCAAGTCAACATTGCCGTTTACATCACCAGACAGCGCTCGCGACTTGAATATGTTATTAGGTCAATATGCACGTAACCACATCTAGAGGCATTGTAAGTATTTGTTTAGGAAATGCTGGTCCCACGAGGAAAATGGTTTAACGAAATTGCATTTCTGGATTGTCTGTCTACATAATTCAAGAAGGCGACGCATAAATCAAACTCTACACATTTCACTTGAAGAATAATATACGGACAAGTGCATTTATCTTAGAAAACAATCAATAGCACTCTAAATATTATACGAACAGATCCATATTTTTAAATAACGTTAAAATAAATACTGGAAAAAGGAATCGTTTTTATCGATTACAAATTTTATTTGGTTAAATAATGAATACTGAATTTCATAAAAAGATTAAAAACTATGAAAAATTCTTTACTAACTCACAACGATTTTAAATATTATACAAACAGATCCATATTTCAAAAAAATATTAAAATTAATACCGGAAAAGAAATAGTTTTATCATTTACAAATTAATAAGTGGTTTCTTTACAAACTAACAACGATTATAAATATTATACAAATAGATCCATATTTAAAAAATATAGATATTAAATTAAATACTGGAAAAATCAGTAGATTTCATTTTGTATCCTACTCCTTGATCACAATATTAAATATAAGAACTATAACATACCTTGCATTTGTGATCTATTGTACGTTTTGTACATCTTATATATTGACGACCGCGGTTTCGAGCCTCACTGGGTCATTTACGAGTCCTCATATACAAATAAATTATATATGAGTTGCAGTCCAGCTCCGGTTCTAGACGTGAAAGGATGCATCCAAATTTTAATTTTAATTTGCAATTAACCGACAAGCCATATAACAATGGTGCACCATTCGTGTTTAATTTGAAGTGTAATGTGTATGTGCGTATAAGTGTATGTGTAATTTAATTTATTTGTATATGAGGACTCGTAAATGACCCAGTGAGGCTCGAAACCGCGGTCGTCAATATATAAGATGTACAAAACGTACAATAGATCACAAATGCAAGGTATGTTATAGTTCTTATAGTAGATTTCACCCATCACCCATCATCTGTATTACTTAAACAAACCCAGTGTAGATTATAGTTTGGAGTTATGATTACAACTTCAGTCGTTATAATTTCTTGTGAAGTTGATTTTTTCAAATATGAGTTATAGAACTAATGTATTATATAATATAAGTTATAATATTTGCTTTGAGGTTATAAACTGTATATAAATACAACCTTTTATCATCAATATATTAATTTTGTTTATACAAATTTAAAGAAGAGATACCTATTCGTTTTTGGAAACATCGTACATCTTCCTATAACATATTCGATTATAAATTTCTTCAGTATAATATTAATAACTTCTAAATCATTTGATCCATCAATATGAAATAAGAAGCAATTAAAAGATCGTGTTTTTATCTTTCTTTAAATATATAATAACATATGTAAATGAAAATGTTTAACAAATAGGCCTAAAGTTTTATAATCCTTATTATTGTACACATTTACCAAGTTAAAAATCCCCGTTAGGTAGGCCTAGATAAGTAGGCCTTAATGTTGTATTTAAAAATAGTTTGCTTTTAAATTATGTATTTCTGATGTATCTAAATCAGACTGTGATTTTTCACGGGGGATTACTAGTAATATAATAAAAAGAAGGATAGAGGGTGGTTAAAATAAGAGAAATAGTTGTTTATGAAAGAGACTAGAAATACCAAAAGAAAGTAGTAAATCTACTAGCACTATTTTTAGCTAAAAATTATTATGGCTACAATGCCAATTTACTGTGAAGCTGTAGAAGGAAAACAAAGATGTTTAGAACACGGCAAATCTAGGCCAATTTTACGTTATATATCCTTTATGTAATGCGTTTGTCCAACACAATCAATTTTTATAGTAAACAAAATTGTCAAATCGTTTCCACAGATTGGCTCATCTCTTATACAATATAAACATCCTCATCTGTGGCTAAGATATCTCTTTGGACTGATATGTTTGCGAAGAAAGGTTCTCACTTGTTTGTAGCAACAGAAATATTCTTGAATAGATTTTGTTAACCAGATTCTTCCACACTTCCACATTCCCAATACAATTTCAACGGAATACGGTACGGTACGAATACAGGAACTTAAAAAATGCTTATATTTATCGATTCCCAGATAAAATTCCCGAACCACTCAGAAGACAAAGTTTAAGATGTGGTTAGAGGTTTTATCTGAATCGGATAGGTAATTGTTTTTATCGTTACAAAAAAAGAATAGGTAAATTATCAAAGTATAATTTCTGATTACCGTATATATTTAATAACGTCATATCGTAAAGACTAGTTTACACTCAAACACTTGAATGCGTCCCTGCAGTTTTTTTCAGAATTACGGAACTGCAACGAAAATGTTTTTCTTTTTTTTTCAAATTATCAACTTCTATAAAAGCAAGTAGACGTAATACGTCCGAATGTCCGTGAGTAACAAAGTAGTAGGCCTATAATTAATTCGCAAGGATGTAGGCTATTATTGTTTGATTTGTGCGTTAACATATCACAGCTGATTTCGTTTACCAGCTGCAATACTTCAACGACTATGTGAACCATTTAAGGCTATGTTTACAAATTTTAGGTTAAGTTGTTTTATTAGTATAGGAATAATAGGCCTACATCTG
>JAGFPH010006830.1:51497-71205 GCA_018207615.1 Philaenus spumarius
TCAAAGTTATTAAAAAATGACTTCTTCAAAACTACCGAACGGATTGGAATGAAATTTGGTATGTAGCTTCCTCTAGGGCCATAGGTGCTCACTAAGAAAGGGTATGAAAAATTTCGAAATTTTAGGAGGGGTTTGGGGGATCAAATTTACTAAAATCATAATTTCAGATCTTTTATTATTATGACAATATTGCTTTTATTATTTAAGATCTATATATATAAAAGCCAAATACCACTCACTGAATGAACACTTAAAAAGAATACAATTAAGTTAAAAGGACTGAAATTACGAACCACCACGGGCAACGCCGTACGGGTCAGCTAGTAACAGATAAAACAGCTGATTCAGATCAAAAGCTTAGCAACGTATCTTTGTTGAATGCATTTGCATTCACTACCATAGCAACTGAAAAATTGTATAATCAGCTTATTATTATTCACATCCAACAGCTGTTTTAGGGTGGTTAACAAAATAAAAGTGAACACAATAAAAGATAAACGAAAAAGGATTACAGTATTTATAATTCAAACATCTTGTGCCGCGTGTTATAAATAAAACTGCGTATTTGGATAAAAAACTTAACATTATATTTTTTAGGTTAGGCTTTATACCGAACCAAAACACGGTTATTGAAAGCTCTTCATTACCATAGCAACCAACTTGGCCAATTTAGAATCAGTTTATTATTATTCACAACAAAACTGTTTGCTAATGTCCCGCTGAGGGTGAGTAACTATCCTGAGATCGGATTTTGCATATCTCTTCCCTTCTTTTTCAATAATATAAAGTTATACGAAACACATTTTTTAAACGTACAGAACGAATTCGTTAGCCGATTTATATTTTCTTACCACATAAATTTATGGTTGTTAAAGGGCTTTAATTTGATGTATCACAAGCTAAATGTGTCCACTACTTGAGAGGGGGTAGTAAGAAGGGGGTTGAGGATTTCTATGGTTCCCTCTCTCGCCGGACGACTGTCTCGAGCTCAGATTTTGTGTATCTCTTTCACAATTTCCACAAAAACGTCCTGTAGTATAATAATAGGTTTGAGTAATATTAAATTATAAGCGAATACTCGCGTCTATTGATCCTTGTTGTTTTTTCTTTCTAAAACAATTGCAATTTTGGACAATTGTCCATCACCAGGTCATATAAA
The DNA here is from genome assembly GCA_018207615.1 of Philaenus spumarius. Lineage (NCBI taxonomy): Eukaryota > Metazoa > Arthropoda > Insecta > Hemiptera > Aphrophoridae > Philaenus > Philaenus spumarius. The sequence goes on from JAGFPH010006830.1 coordinate 52,657, forward strand.
ATATCACGTACATATAATATCAAAAGAACACATAGTTCACTCCATGTGGAGTTCGTTAAGTTCAAACGCGCACTTTATGACACCGAACATTGACGTGCACGTCGGTTGTTGCATTTGTACTGAACGAAGTTAGGTTATGGACCGTGTGTCCGGGCTCCCTTGTCTTGTAATTATCGTATCGTACAATATATTTGATTTAAAGGACAGTTGGTCGTTTAATTTGTTGTTGGGTTCAGCTTTTGAGGTTTTGTAAATTTCAAATTCCTCTAAATCGTGTAAAGTATGTCCTTTTTTACATTTACGTAGTATACTCGTGTTGGTATTAATATCGGTAGGCCTATATGCATGGAGGTTATGGATATAGCCCAGTCGGTATAGGTTACAACTACCAGTAATTAGCAATACGGCTGAATTTTTTTTTATAAGTAAATTAAAGTATGTAGATTAACATAAAAAAAAGTTTACCAGTCTATCGATTTCCCAAAGTCGAAAAAAAATCGATTATCATTTTTTTTCGATTATCCTTAATATTTCGAGCTGGGATGAAGATAGAGGAAAATAAAAAATACCACCGTGTAGGGGAGGTATTTTTCAACAAAAAAGGTTATATGTATTTATTTCGTCCGAGCAATGGTTTGTCTGGAAAAAAATCGATAATGCAGGTATGTATTTTGCAGCAGGTGAAATCACTAAAAGGGGACATCTTATTCATATATGAAGCGTTGGCTCATTCTAAATTGGCCGAATTTTAATATATCGAATTGAAACTTGGTATAGGAGTTAAAATATATATTTTAAACATTTATGCTGAGTCTCAGCTTGTTATCTTGAAAATGACCCGATCTAGAGCCACTTGACTTATTAATGGGTTTCTCGATTTTAGGAGTACCGGACCCACCAATTCATTTTAAACAGCTCCAGTTTAAAAAATTTCAAATAACAACAAATAATTCAATATTTTTAACAGCAGTAACACCTGAAGAAATTGAGAAAGTAATCCGTGGACTAAAGAAAGGCAAATCTCCAGGAATTGTTGGTATAAGTGCAGCTTTGCTCAAGGTTATCAGCACTCATATAACGGATGTCGTATCATTTTTAATTAACCTATCTTTTAAGACTGGCGTTTTTCCTCATAGACTAAAAGAGGCCATAGTTGTCCCAATTTTCAAAAAAGGGAGACAGAAAGGTTGTTGCAAACTATAGACCTATTTCTCTGCTATCTGTATTCTCAAAGATTTTTGAGAAAGTCGTGAAGTCCAGAATTATGAATTTTTTCGAGAAAGAAAAATTTCTTAGCAATAATCAGTTTGGGTTTAGAGAGGGTATTGGTACTGACTGAAGATGCGCTCTTAAAATTTAGTTCTTCTATTTATGATGGCTTTCTGGATATAAAAAAAGCCTTCGACATGGTAGATCATGAATTGTTACTTACCAAACTAAATAAATGTGGAATTAGGGGAAATGTTAATAATTGTTTTAGAAGCTATCTAACTGATCGGGTACAAGTAGTTAGGATCGGGGAACATATGAGCCAATCTGTCAAAGTCAAATACGGTGTCCCGCAGGGATCAGTATTGGGACCACTTTTTTTTGTGTATATTAATAGTTTATGTAATTAAAGTCTTCGTGGTAAAATAAATTCCTTTGCTGATGATACAGCCATATGTTATGTGGCGGAATTCTGGGAAGATCTGCGACATGATATGGCATATGATTTGAATGCATTACAAGTTTGGTTTTCTAAACACTATATGGTGCTAAATACTGACAAAACAAAGTTTATACTCTTCCATTTAAAAAAGGAAGTAATCAGTTATACCATCTGACTTATAAATGTTTACAATGTGTTTATAACAATACTAATTGCTTACAGCAATGTAATTCTATTGAACAGGTTCAAATTATAAAGTATCTGGGCTTGACTGTGGATTTTAGAGTTTCTTGGAAACCTCGTGTAAGAGAAAACACAAACAAAATTAAACCAGATAATGCGCGTATTTTACTTTTTGAAAAACTTAGCTCCTAGTTATGTTTTAAAAACTGTATATTTCTCGTTAATACATATTAGAGTAACTTATGGTTTGGTATGTTGGGGGGAGGTACTTACATTTCTAATGTTAAACAGATTTTGAGTATTCAAAAACGATGTGTTCGACTTATTTTTCATAAATTTAAAAGGGTTCCTTCATGCCTCATTTCAGATATTTAAAAATACTTCCACTGCAGCATCTTTACGTATACAAAGTCCTAAAGATATTTTACAAACGGAGTGGAAATATGGAACTAGTACTTAATCCAGATAAAATGAGACTTAGGCGTGGTGCGCAACATCCTGTACCAAAGCCCAATAAGACTTGTTTTATAAAATTTTATTTAGGCTATTTGTTGCCCAGAAACTTTTTAATAATATGCCAGAATATATTCAAAAATGTAAAAATTGTAAAACCTTTTGAGGCGATGGCTATACGATTTAGATGATATAAATAGCATTTTTTAAATTGTAATTTAAAAAACTTAATGAACATGTGAACGCTGTGTTAGGACTGTTGTGTGTGAATGAATATGTGGCTGTGTTTATTTTTGAGCGTAGGTATTGCGTTGAATTTTCTAGTAAAATATATGTTAAAGTATGTTTAGTATTACTTCTGTGTATTTTCTTAATAACTTTTGTTTTCAATTTAGACTCCACACTTTGTGCTGATTTTTGTTTTTTGTATTCTTATTTTGTTAAAGTACGGTATGTTATAAGTTTTCACCGCTCTTTGTTTTTTATTCGAAGTCTGATAAGTATCATTTAAGTTCTTTTTTGTTTCTTAATGAGGGTAGCTTCTAAACAGGCTTATTAAAGCCTAATTTAAGTGCCTACATTTTCCTTGTACCAGAAGGGTAATTTTATGATTCATTTCATTGTTTGTTTAAGTTTATAATATTATTGAAATTATTGTATAATAGTATTTAAGTTCAATTTGAATTATTTTAAGTTAATAAGTTGTTTAATAATTGTTTAAAGTTAAATATTATTATTTAGTTTTATTATAACTAACAGGTAATAGTGTTACCAATTCTTTTTTACAAGGAAAATAATGAATAAAAAAAATGTTTATTGTGTTTGTGTATTTTGAATGTTCAATTGGTTGCTATGGTAATAAATTTAGGTACATGTGTTGGTTTATCATTTCCTAACCTAAGAATTTTTTCCCACTAAATTTACAAATATTGGAATAAAAAAAGGTTTTTATCGAAATGAATTATAGTCTATGTTACTCAGGGATAGTGCAGCTTTTTATTAGTAAAACTATTTTTTCAACGGTTCAGTAGTGCCAGAGGTTACCCCCTACATACAAAAAACAAACTTTACCTCTTTGTAATATTAGTATAGATAAACCTCAGTTGATACACATTATAGACATTGCACATTAGTTTGAGGTTATGAAATGCTACTAGATTGATAACAAGATGGTAAAGAAGAAAACTTTCCTGATTGCTTCATGATACCCCCCGATTTCCTCCCAACAGTTGTCTCTTCTTGAGTTATTAAAATAGTCCGGATGCCTCATATTATATACCTCTGGATAATTTTGTACCAAAGAAATAAGTACAACTAAATCCATCTTGTCACCAAAGTAACCAAAACTAAAATTGCTAATATACACTCAAATGGTGTATACTACACGCACCTCTATAAAGAAACATACTTTTGACTTTTATAAAAATCTTGGTCGTACCGGTCGGTGCAGTGTGCGCTTTAGTATTCCTTGGTCGCTGCTCTAACACACACGAAGTTTTCGTCCGCCACGGATTATTTGCCATCACCCACGGTAACTACACGGTATGTGTCACGAGAAAGCTGCGCAGTAACTCTGAGCTTAGATGACGTCACTGCCACCGTCTCATGCTTCCCGCCTAGCAGAAGCAGATTGACTTACACGAACTATTTACGCAAACAACGATTTGCTGGGTTAGTTATGTGTAATTTTTACACAAGTGTGTCGTTTTAATTTATAGTTTTTACTAATTTTGACTTTCACTTAATTTCATTGACAATGTTGCGAGCACCTACAGCCTAAAAGGAAGCTAAGTACCAAATTTCATTCCAATTCGTTCTTATAGGGATTTTTAGTAACTTTGCCCCCCCCCCCCCCCAAACCGCCCTAAAATTTCGAATTTCTTTTAACCCTTTCTTAGCGAGGGTTTAAATTAGCTGGGAGTCGTAGAAAATATATTTGAATCACTTTGTAACATCCGCGTTAATTTAGGATGTAACAAACTGGTTCAAATAGAGTTTGTAATTTTAAATGTATAGGCCTAATTAGTATAAGATATTGTTTAGTATTTAAATATGCAATTATATATCAAAATAAAGCTACGAATGTGATATTTTAATGGCACTTAGTTTAATTCAGATTGTTTGTTTAGTTTTCAATATAATATGTTTAAACTCGTGTATGTTTATGGTTATGCATGGTGTCAAATAATTTGTTTGTTATTATTATTATTGATAGCGAAAATATATTTTGAAAAGTATTAAAAAATTCATAGTTATGATATATTTTATATAAACAATAGTTTAAACAGCATATCTCTAAGTAGGCCTATATAGATAGGTATTTAATAACCAATGTTTGAGTTGAATTATAATTCTGTAAGCATTTTTCGTAGATTTTTCCTTGTGTTTGTTTATAGTTTTTCAATCTAACCTTAAAAAGCTGTTAGTTTTGAAGAGTATTAAAGTGATTATAAATTTGCTAAGTAATGTTGCTATGGTAATGATTGTAAACAAACAAAACGTGTTGCTAAGCTTTTTATACGAACAGCTGTTTTTTTTTCTAAGCTATGGTTTTGAGTTCATACAGTAAAGGCGGTTGAGTTTCTTCCAAATTTGAAACTTTTTCGGTAAACTCTTCAAATTTTCTTTACGTATACACCTTCTATGAACTACTGCAAACATTTTAAGACCAAAATTAGCCAAATCGGTCCAGCCGTTCTCGAGTTTTAGCGAGACTAACGAACAGCAATTCATTTTTATATATATAGATAGATAACTATGAATTTACTGTCGATAAAAAGGTTTTACTATAAAAAAATTGCACCTCTAGATTCCCTAGAGTGTATATGTAATCCCATGAAAGATTGTATATTTTCCGTTCACCCAATAGTCGTGTAGGGTGATGTTTTTAAGAAGCTTGTCACTGGCGAAATCGAATCGCTGTAGAGATGCCGGGCGCTTCGGTGGCAGTGACGTCATAGCCACCAACGACCTGCACGTGACACATACCGTCTTGTTCTAGTTACCGTGCCATCGCCATCACCATCATATCAACAGTGCGCGAAGGAGAGTATTAGTGCATACACATTGGTTGGAAAAATAAACGGTTGGTTTATTTTCCGCTGACGGTAGCTGGGCAGCTGCTCGCTGCTACTACAATCGACGGATTTTATGTTTACGAAGTGTCACTTGCGCAGTGGTGTAGTGCGCCGTGTCATACTAAAGTTGATCGACTGAAATTACAGAGATTTAAAGCCTTTAAAGTCGGGATCAATGTTTGGGCTTAATTTCACCTCCCATGAACCGAAAAATATGTACAAAATCAGGAAACTAGCAAATACTTATATTACTCGATTTTTTATTAAACAAGACAATCCGTTTATAATGGCATTTTCTTTTTTTTTAAACAATACAGTTTTTATATCAATTTATAACTTCTTTACAATGTAGGGTAAAACATGATTATGGATTCAAAACTACATGGTATCTCATTATTTTTTGTTTATTAGTAAAACAACTTTACAATCAAAATATATTTATTAGAACTGCAATTGATTAAAATTGTACAAAAGAAAGCATAATCATTATTGTCTATTTTCTCAACTGTAGGAAAATATCAAAAGTTTAGAGCGTTAACCTTTACAAACATTATCATTTAGAAATCACTGACACAATAAAATTACTTAAAAAAGCATTCGCTACGTCATTTAAGATTCAATAAATAAAATCAGTGTATTTAGTACCTTAATCAAATTAAAACACAATTATTAGTTCAATTTTAACTTATGTAAAAAATAAGACTTTATTTATTTATTGGAATTGGTAAATAACTTAAAATTACAAAATCTATAAGAACTACAGTAGTCAGGACAATTTTAAACTACAAAAGCTTTAACGTAATGATACACTAGAAAAATAATTTACAAAATTAACACTATTAATTTATTCATTGCAGTAATTGAAACAACTTAAAACAACAACAAAATGTATGCAGTAGCTACAGTAATCAAATAAATTTTAAATAATAAGAAGTTTAATTTAATTTGCAGTAGTTAAATCAATTTATTTCAAAAAATTTAACGTAATAGCTGCATTAGTAAAATACTTTAAACTACATACATTTTAATGCAATAACTACAGTAGTCAAATACAATTAAACAACCAAACTTTTGTCGTCAAATTACAGCAACCAAATAAATTTTTAAAACACTATTCATTTATTGATTGCCTTAGTAACCGCAACATAAATGACAAAAAATGTCATGTAATTGTTACAGTAATCAAATCAGTTGTTGAAAAATCATTTAAATTTATTCACTGTGGTAGGTAATTCATTTGTAAAATAGTAAAACATTAATAGCTATATTACTCAAATTAATTTTCAACTAAACAAACTTGAATGTAATATCAATAGTAATCATTATAATTTTAAACTACCAAAATGTTAATTTAATACCTACAGTAGTCAAACCAATGGTAAAGAACAAACGCTTTAATGAAATGAATATCGTATCGATTTTAAACTACAAGATCCTTAATGTTGTAGTCAAATATAATTTAAACAACCAATATTTTAAATTAATACTCCAGTATTCAAATAAAGACAGACATTTTTGACAAAGAAACTTTAATATAATAACTATAGCAGTCAATTAATTTAAAAACACAAAAACCTTTAATGTTACAGCTATAGTAGGCAAATTAACTTTGAACCGATACTTTAATGTAATAACTACAATAGCCAAAACTCAGTAAAAACTTTAATGTAGTTTTTACAGTAGGTAGTCAAATCACGTTTAAACTGCAAATACTGAATGTAGTCAGCTAAAGTTCAAATTACAAAACATTAATGTAATAACTATAATAAAATAAAATTTAAACATCAATTTTAATTTAACACTAAAGTCAAATAAATATTGGAAAACTAAACTTGAATATAAAAACTACAGTAGTCGAATCAAGTTAAATCCTCAAAATACTTAATCTAGGCAACACAAATTTAAATTACAAATCAGATTGATGTAAGAACTATAAAGTAAAATAAAATTCAACCTCCAACATTGAAATTGAATACTTACAAGTGGACAAATAAAAATTCCACAAAGAAAGTTTATTACAACTTTAAATTACATAGTGCAGTCAAAATAGACCAAAAAAGTGGTGACTGCAAAAATTCGCATAGAGATGAAAATTTGTATATGTCTTTAATACGCTACTACAAATAAAATATCAAAAGACCCCAACAATAGGCCTAATACGTCTGCTAAAGATTTTACCCAAGGCCAAAGGTAACAAATATTGTTCTCACATGTTTCTCGTAAAAATAAGGCAGACAAAGTTATAGGTCATGCAATCGTGCAATTCTCTACAGAAATTGTTCTTATACTTTTTTCCCTACGAACCTTTCCTGAGATTACGCGATTTCAAACATCGAAAATACTAATGTCCACTCTTATGAGGCCAGTATCATCGTACGTTCAATAATATGGAAGTAAAAATGGACGTAAAATTATGGCGTATTGGTTTGTGTAGATTACACATAAAGTACGTTCGAATGACATGATTCTGTCCCTAATTCCGTTTGCCTGTATAATCTTGAGCAACATCTGTCTGCTACTCCATTATTCGAATGCCGACTGCCCGTAACCATACAGTGTTTGATGGTTATACTGATCATAAGAAATATATTAAAGCTGCAGAACAACATCTTTATCTTCTCATTTCGTGTTTGATCAATCATTTATGACAGTTCCGACAAACCTACAAAAATTTCTTGCAAATACTCACAATAAGTTTCGCTTCATTTGAATGTTTTGTGGAAAATGTATGCAACCAGTATGTACCAATTGTCAAGGTCAGTCTTGCTCCAATATTGTATCAAATACAACAGAGGATTCTTATGGTATCGATGAGGAGAGAACTGATGCATCTTTCTTCTTAGAAGAATGTATATAAATTCATTAAGAGGAAGAAGAAAGCGAAAATGAAGACATTAGTGTTGAAGTATCAGATGAAGATTATCAGTCGGACTAAAATGTTCCCGAAATCAACAATAATCCATTCCACTTTAATTATTACAAATAGTACTGTTTTTTTTCTTCAATTAATAGGATACTGTCTAATAAAACTTAATCACAATAGATCGTGAAGTATGCGTACTGAGGAAACCACGTTAAAAAAAAACCTCATAGGTGGTGCGGAAATGCGACTATATTTAGAATCGCGATATCTCAGGAATGGGGTCATTCTTAAGGAAAATAGTAGGCCTATAAGATTTTTTTAGAGAATTGGGCGATCTATAACAGTTTTACAATAATACTTAAAATTTAAGATACATTTAAAAAAAACATATTTATGACCTTTGACCTTGTCAACAATTTTAGCAGACTTAAAGTCGGTGGGGACTATCAGTGTATTTAAGACCTATACCAATGTTTAGCTCTATGCGTATTTTTGCAAAGTAAATGTATATTTTGACAAGAGTTGTCAAATCAATTTTAATACACAAATTTAATATAGCTGCACTAGTAAATTAATTTTGAACTAATAAAACTTTATGTAGCAAAAAAAATGTAATGAACTTAAATACTAATGTATTAACTAAAGTATGTAAATCAAGTTGAAAAAACATTAATGCCACACGACTGCAATAGTCAAAATTTCCATACGAGTGCAGTAGTCAATTAAATTTTAATTAAAAATTTGGTAATTACTGATCTTCTCTTATTTGGCTTATTGTTTAATATGGACTAAGTATAGAATGTAAAAATTTTGAATCAATGAATTTCCGTACATGTACAGCATTAATAAATGCACGTGTATCTAACTAAATGATTATTAATCCAGTATATACGCCTATTTGGAAATTATGATAATGCTGGTGTGAGCAATGAACATAACACAATTTTTCGTCAAAGTTTTTTGATTCTGCTCCTTGACACTTAACACTTATACTTAGTATAGTTAGTAAGGTTGTTTTTAATGTTCAGTTTAATTATTTTCTGAAAAATGTATATATTAAAACTGAAGCCTAACATGGGGTTTGTAGTATTTGCTTTTAGTAATATCATTGCAATCGTAAAAAACAACATATTCAGGAAGAAATTCATTATCGTTGTATTTCACTTTTACAACACCATTTGCTCCGGTTGTAGTATCGTATCCTTCCGGTGGAATTTTAAGACGTCCAGAACCAACAGTAGATTTGCCCACTAATACCTTTGCTATTATAAATGCTCGCTTAGCACCTGTTAATGCAAACGAAAAGAAATTCACCAAGTTTATATAATACAAATTATATGAAAACCTAGTTAACTTACGATTATTCCGTTATGAAACAAAATATCAGATTTCCTCTTTAAAATAATTTTTACCTTAAATACACTTTTAATTAACTTATGTTGCAGTTAAAGATTAAAAGTAATTCGTAAGAAAATACCAAGAGTAGTCCATGCTATTGCTGGTTTTTCGGATAATGCACTAAAATAAAACAAAATAAACTAAACATCGGCAACTAACACCAGTTAACAAAAATAAAATATGAACAAAATTAACAAATAACAACCACTTATTTCAGCTGCTACTAAAATTAATTAATAATATAAATAACTATTTCAAATTATGATATTAGCTAACAAGGAAAGGACAGGGAGCCAGGGCCCGAAAACCCACGTGATAAGGTACACAACTTTAGATACCCCCACATGAACTGCTTGGGTGGGGTTGTGAAAAAAAGCTTTGTCTTACTTGTCAGACCGGGGGCTTAACGAAGCTACAGATTTTCGAAATTTCGAAAAAGGGCCAACAATTACGTGATAAGGTACATGGTTTCCGCTAACGGTATTTTTACTGCGATCGCCCCCTGAACTGAAAACCGTTCAGTAAGACAAAATTTTTGTGGGCTTTAGACGAATAAGACAAAATCAAAATTTTAAAAAAGGGACAAAAATTACGTCATATGGTACATGAAAATTTCTTGCTTCTTCAAGTCAGTACGAGTCTTGAGCTCACTAAAACGCTTAGTAAGACAAACATTTTGTGGGCTTTCCTACTTTAAGACAACAATTTTCCAAAAAAGGACTAAAAATTACGTGATAAAGTACATGATTCCCGTTAATGGCATTTTTAATGCGATCGTCCCCTGAACTGAAAACCGTTCAGTAAGACAAAATTATTGTGGGCTTTAGACGAATAAGACAAAATTTAAATTTTGAAAAAGGGACAAAAATTACGTCGTGAATGAAAATGTCTTGCTTCGTCAAGTCAGTACGAGTATTGAGCTCACTAAATCACTCAGTAAGACAAAATATCTGTGGGCTTTCCTACTATAAGAAAATTTTTTTTTATAAAGAGCCAATATTAATCAGAAATCTGGAGTTTATTAATAAAAGTATTGACAAAACAACATTCATAGCAAAAAAAGAGTTTGTCTAGATAAAATGTCTTAATAGAAATAGCAAAGTTTACATTTCGGTGAAAATCTTAATATATGATCAATGTTAAACAAAGGACAGTAACTATGTCTTAAGGAAACTAGCTTCCTGGCCTAACGGGAAACGCTCACAAGTCATTTTCAAAGATTTTATGAGACAGACGATTTTATCGTTTCCTGTGGCTTTTCAAATTTTAAAGAACCTCCATCACAGAAAACCCAAACATGTGCAATAATAGCCAAGTCAACGACTGCCCAAAAGGCAAGTCTAGAAGGAAAGTCAATAAGCGGAAAGACCAACTATGGTACATTGTTTGGGGTACCTAGTAGTATAACATACCAAATGTCCTTCACCCTAGAGGTGGCGGAAGAAGGGGGGAGGGGGTTAAAGGTACCATTTTTTGATGTTTTGCCTATATCTCATTAGGGGTTGGTCCTACAAAAAATATATACGAATACAAAATTAAAGCTGACAAAATTCTGTACATTTTTTTATACCTTTAGTAGTTTTGCTATCTGTAACCGTTAGTGAGATATACGGTCTCAAAAAACGGTAATTTTCGAAAAAAACGTTTCTTCGCATTGGAATACTTTATTATTTGTTCCCCATGCGGTCTACCCTCGTGAACTCTCTCCAGTTCTTATCTCGTTCGTAGAAGTCAAATTATTGTGTATTTCGTCTCAGTATATTATTTTACTTTATTATTACTATTATGTCGCTATGTCGATGGAAAAATGTTTTGTTTCTCGCTTTAGTTGAGTTAGTTTATATTAATGTCATACGTCTGTAGTAGCCTAAGTCGAATTATTGTGTTTTTCGCCTTTATATTTTATTATTATTATATCCGGTATATTTTATTATTATTATATCCGGTATATTTTATTATTATTATATCCTGTATATTTTATTAGTATTATTATTATTATATCGCAATGTCGACGCAAACGTATTTCGTTTGTGACGAGAACTTGTACGAAAGTGGTGGGAAAGTGTCCTGTATGAGTGCAAAAGTAATAGCTTCACTGATAAGTGCCTCTTTACAAAGAAATGACGGAAAAAGCTTCAACCTTGTAGGTTTGACATCCCTCAAAGTTCATTCCATATGCAGAAAACTTTATACGTGACCTGATACTGAAATTGAAGGATTAAAATTATATCATTCGTAACGTACTGTGCCATAAATGTGCACTAAACGTAAATTATGTGAGTATGTTGCCGTTAAGGCAGGTAAAATAAATTAAACATACACACAACAAAGTTAGGTTAGGCCTAGAGTGAAGAACCAACATTTTATTTTTATTGAACAAACCATTGAGGCCTTCCGGCAACTGCAGCGTGCAGTGCTGCAGTCGCAATTTCACTTGCAGAATATTAGGTTCAAAATGTCATCTGGGGCTATTGGATCTTAGGTTCTAATAGGGATGAGGTAGTTAAGCAGTCCATCGCGTTATGCTCCCACCCCCATTCCTCTGGGCGTAAGCTAGTGTTGTCACCATTGTATCTGAAAGTAGCACCGATGACTATGACATGATGTTTGGCTGATCCTTAGGATGGTGGGACGGATGAGATATCGGTCTGCCCATTCGCCATAGACTTGACGATTGTGTCGCAGCAATATTTCTTGGGTGATTTTTATTTCTTCGGGGCACCGTACCACCTTAGGAAACAGTTATTGCCCTGCTCTGGAATCTGCTTATGAGTGGCTGAAAGATTGTTGAAGACTTCAGCAGCATATGCTACATCTGCATCCTTCTTGAACAGTTTGGCAAATGCAAGTTTGCCCTTGAGGAAGGCTGCTGTTGTAGTATCACATCCTGTGAAAGCATGGATGAGCATAATGCCTTGAGCTCCTATAACTCAGCGGAGGAAATACAGACTGGTTGGCACCTTTCCTCGGCCCAGTTTCATAATTATGATGTATTGGTCTTTGGAGATTAGCACAATCAGAAGGACTATGAGGTCTGTGTCCTCTCCAATGACAACGACTTGTGAATCTGTTGGCTGTTTCAAAACAGGGGCCTGTTTCATCACATAAGCTGCAATTCTTTCGGCTCACGTATAATGTTTTCTGCATGTGGAATGGACTTTGAGGGTGTCAAACCTACAAGGTTGGAGCTTTTCCCGCCATTTCTTTGTAAATTAGCACTTATCAATGAAGCTATTACTTTTGCACTCTTGCAGGACACTTTTCCACCACTTTCGTACAAGTTCTCGTCACAAACAAAATACGTTTGCACCGACATTGCGATATAATAATAATAAAATATACCGGATATAATAGAAATAAAATATACCGCATATAATAGTAATAAAATATAACGGTATAATAAAAATAAAATATACTGCATATAATACTAATAAAATATATAGGATATAATAATAATAATAAAATATAAAGGTGAAAAACACAATATTTTTTTTTTTTTTTTTGGTTTTTAAAGGCGAAAAACCTAGGTGGTTATCATCGCCTTAATTCGACTTCCTACGGACGTATGACATTATATAAACTAACTCAACTAAAGCGAGAAACAAAACATTTTCCCGTCGACATAGCGACATAATAGTAATAATAAAATGAAATAATATACTGAGACGAAATAAACAATAATTTGACTTTCTACGAACGAGATAAGAACTGGAGAGAGCTCACGAGGGTAGACCGCATGGGGAACAAATAATAAAGTATTCCAATCGAAGAAACTTTTTTTTCGAAAATTACCGATTTTCGAGAGCGTATATCTCATTAACGGTTACAGATAGCAAAATACTATAGGTATAAAAAATGTAAAGAATTTTGTCAGCTTTAATTTTGTCAGCTTTAATTTTGTATACGTATATATATTATTTTTTTTTTAGGACCATCCCCTAATGAGATATAGGCAAAACATAAAAACATGGGACCTTTAAGCCTCTCCTCCCCCCTCTTCCGCCACCCCTAGGGTCAAGCACTTTTAGTATGTTATACTACTAGGTACCCCAAACAATGTACCATAGTTGGTCTTTCCGCTTATTGACTTTCCTTCTAGAATCATTCGTTGACTGGGCTATAAGTGTAGGATCAAAAGAAGAAATCCCACTGCTAAAAGAGCAACGACCTTCAAGATCTGGTACCAAAAACAGAAAATTTGATTTATCTTATTCTCCTCTTGAACCTTATCACAAAAAGCTTCGGCTTGTGGGAACTGATGAGTGGCTAAACACTGTTTTGGAAAAACCCGAAATTTTTGATGACGCTGAACGGTGAGATGTGTTTTGGGGTTTTCAGTTCAGGGGACGATCGCAGTAAAAATGAAATTAACGGGAAACATGTAGGCCTACTTTATCACGTAATATTTGGTCCTTTTTTGGAAAATTGTTGTCTTAAAGTAGGAAAGCCCACAAAATTTGTGTCTTACTACGCGTTTTAGTGAGCTAAAGACTCGTACTGACTTGAAGAAGCAAGAAATTTTCATGTACCATATGACGCAATTTTTGTCCCTTTTTCAAAATTTTGATTTTGTCTTATTCGTCTAAAGCCCACAAAAATTTTGTCTTACTGGACGGTTTTCAGTTCAGGGGCGATCACAGTAAAAATACCGTTAACGGAAACCATGTACCTTATCACGTAATTTTTGGTACTTTTTGGAAAATTGTTGTCTTAAATTTCCTACTTTAAGACAACAATTTTCCAACGCCCACAAAATTTTTGTCTTACTAAGCATTTTAGTGAGGTCAAGACTCGTACTGACTTGAAAAAGCAAGACATTTTCATTTACCATATGACATAATTTTTGTCCCTTTTTCAAAATTTTGATTTTGACTTATTCGTCTAAAGTCCACAAAAATGTTGTCGTACTGAACGGTTTTCAGTTCAGGGGGCGATCCGCAGTAAAAATACCGTTAACGGAAACCATGTACCTTATCACGTAATTTTTGGCCCTTTTTCGAAATTTCGAAAATCTGTAGCTTCGTTAAGCCCCCGGTCTGACAAGTAAGACAAAGCTTTTTTTTCTCAACCCCACCCAAGCAGTTCATGTGGGGGTATCGAAAATTGTGTACCTTATCACGTGGGTTTTTGGGCCCTGGCTCCCTGTCAATGCTAAATGAGGTATAGTTGTCGCATTAGGTGGTATAGATAGCACTTAAGGTGGTATAGTTCGCACTTTAGGTGTTTAAGTTGACAATTTAAATAGTATGTATGGTATAGCCCGTCTCAACTTAAGTTGAGGCAAGGAGGGTGGGTAATTAGGGTCGGTCTCAACCGTCATAAAACTTACCCTTATTAATGCCGCCTGAGTGAACCTGTAGGATACTTTAGTATAAAATTGCAATTCAGTATGTCTTAAGTCAAAATGAAAAACCGATATCATATTTCGTTTAATGATATTTTCCAGATAATTTTGATACCAAATTTGATTACATTTGGCCAACTTTGAGCTGTAGGTACTAGCATTATAAACTTTCTTAGTTGACTCAACATTACTAATACGGTTTACAACAATAAAGCCACACAAATGTACTAGAGAAGTTCATATTTAAAAATTTAATAAATAATCATTATTTGACCAAAAAAATCGATACTGTATCGTTATTTATCATAATACAAGCAATCGTGTGTTTGTCCCATGTTAATCGGCCGACTTAAAGTATTGTAACTGTTTTTTTTTTTTCATTACAAGAAATTACAAAATAAAATTTGTATTATTAATGATAAAGCTGTATTAATTATATTGCATTAATTAACGCAACATAATAATACTAATAAATAGTAATAACATATTATAATTACCGAAGTTGGCTACCAATTTCAATGTTAAATAACCAATACATACCTTCACTATTAAGCATATTTTTGTGTTGTTTTTGTCAAAAACCGAAAGCTGTATTTTTTTCTTAAAGTAAAATAGATTGTGGGTGTTGATTGCTAACGTTTTGTGCAATATCTCTTTTTGCAACTGAGTAAAAAAGTTTACTCATATTTTACTCATTTTTTACTATATCATACCTTTATGAAAACAATAAAACAGTTTTTGAAAATTTATTTAGCAATCAACATCCGCATATGACAGTATTTCAAAATGAAACCAAATTTTAAAATTTATTCCACGAATTATCAGAAAAATTACTTATTTTGTAGCATTGCTCTTATGGGAATCAGATTCAATATGTCGGACAGGGAAGTCGGCCGATTAACATGGTTCAAAGACACAATTGTTTGTATTATGGTAAATAACGATAGAGTATCGATTTTTTTTTTTTTTTGCTCAAATAATGATTATTTATTACATACTAGGGGAGACCAATGCGTGCTCCGCACGCCAACCCCCAATGGAACCTTCTACAAACATATGTTATGTTTTATTTATAATAAAGGTGTAGGATTAATAATAACCTCAAAACTAAGATGGTAAATAATGATAACTATTCAAATCAAATTATTTCTTATATTTGATAACAGCAGTTATAATAATTGTTAAAAGAACCAGCTAGGCTCAGGTCTACACTTTAAAACCCTAACCTAAAAGCTAGAAATACAAAAATAATTGCTTCAAATTTTGAAATCAGCTGTTAATTGGAGCATATTATCTGTTTTTTTTATTCAATTTGTTGCTATGGTAATAAATTTAAATACATGTGTTGGTTTATTATTCTAGGCCTAACCTAAGAAATTTCCCGACTAAATTTACAAATATTGAAATAAAAAAAGGTTTTTATCGAATACATACAAACAAAAAAAAAAAAACTTTACCTCTTTATAATATTAGAATAGATTTAAATATGAACTTCTCTAGTACATTTTTGTGGCTTTATTGTTGTAAACCATATTAGTAATGTTAATTCAACTAAGAAAGTTTATAATGCTAGTACAGCTCAAAGTTGGCCAAATGTAATCAAATTTGGTATCAAAATTATCTGGAAAATATCATGAAACGAAATATGATATCGTTTTTTCATTTTGACTTAAGACATACTGAATTGCAATTTTTGAACTAAAGTGTCCTACAGGTTCACTCAGCGGCATTAATAAGGGTCAGTTTTATGACGGTTGAGACCGACCCTAATTACCCACCCTCCTTGCCTCAACTTAAGTTGAGACGGGCTATACCATACATACTATTTAAATTGTCAACTTAAACACCTAAAGTGCGAACTATACCACCTTATAGTACACGTAGGTTGGATGGTGTTAAGATGTTATACTTGACGCTTTAGGTGGTATAGATAGCATTAAAGTTGGTAATACAGTTGACTCTTTAGTTAGAACGCTTTAAGTTGGAAGGTTTTATAGGTGGTATGGATGACGCTAGAGGTGGAATGCTTGAACTTTTAAGATGTAAGGAAGGTAGACTACTACACATGGTAATTGATGACGATAAAGGCAGTATGGTTGACGCTTTTAGTTGTATGGATGGTTCTATCTACACGTGGTATGAATGTTGCTTAGGTTGGTACGGATGACGTTAAGAAAATACATATATAATGGCTTAAGCGTGAACTTACCGATATAAGCATTGTATCGTCTATTAGCATGGCAATTAGCGTAGTCCGCATCGGTTGCAAAACTTATGCCTTTGCCATATTTACTGCGCCGTACTTTACGCCAATCAAAGTTGTCCTGTACTATTGAACTAACATTAGCTTCATCAGTGCAGTGGAACAAAGTTTTCTCCTTTACAGAGATTTTACGTGATTTGTACTCTTCTTTTTTCAAATAATACAATCCTCTTAAAAAGTAGTTTTGTACTTTTTTTACTGAACTGATTTTTAACTGAAAATAAATAAAGATAAATTAAATTTCCCAATGTTATGAGTAAAAGAGGAAGACAGTCGGAAAGAAACATTCAAAAAAATTTTGAAAAGCATCAATTAAAAAAAATTTAAACAGCCAATTCTATATACTAATGTTGAAAAAACATACAAACAATATATTAAAAGTTACTAAAAGTTGAAACCATACAGCCAAAGCTATAGACAATGACGTCGAAAATTTTACAGGCCAAGCTATAGATGAAAATAAAAATTTGAAAAAATACTGATGAACGACTTGGAAAATAAAAGAATGCAGCAAAGTTGATAAACGAAAGGGCAGATAGTTACAGTTTTACAAGGAATAGTTGAAAACATAAAACATTTCGTAGACACATACAAATATCAACACACAGACAGTGCTATAAATGAGAAGCAGATTAAACAAAATTATAGACTAACAAAAAGAAAACCTGATGATATTCAAATCTATTGGTTTTTTATACTTACGAGTGATTAGGAAAAACTAATCCATCGCACAAAAATATTTATTTTATTATTTATACAGACAAGTGATAAGGGAAAAATAATATCTTCCATTTCTCACGAAAAATAATTACTTCTTTTTCTTTTATACAGACAAGATACATACAAGGGTAAACTGATATCATCTTTATCCCAAGTTAAAACCTTGATTCATTTGTTCTCTATACAGAAGACTGACAAGGGCAAACTATTGTCTTCTTTATCCCACATTAAAACATTAATTTTATTTGTTCCCTATACAGACGACTGACAAGGGCAAACTGTTGTCTTCTTTATCCCACGTTAAAACATTAATTTTCTTTGTTCTCTATACAGACGACTGACAAGGGCAAACTGTTGACTTCTTTATCCCACATTAAAACATTAATTTTATTTGTTCTCTATATGCAGACGACTGACAAGGGCAAACTGTTGTCTTCTTTATCCCACGTTAAAACATTACATTAATTTTATTTGTTCTCTAAACAAACGACTGACAAGGGCAAACTGTAGTCTTCTTTATCCCACGTTAAAACATAAATTTTCTTTGTTATCTATACAGACGACTGACAAGGGCAAACTGTTGTCTTCTTTATCCCA